>JAUTBT010037840.1:0-17716 GCA_032361225.1 Lepetodrilus schrolli
ACACACACACACACACACACACACACACACACACACACACACACACACACACACACACACACACACACACACCATATACAGTGGATGGGCATAGACAAGGTGTGGTATTAATTACAGACTATTAGAATACCGGTAGTTAAATAAATAGTTCCATTACATCAGGTAGGTAGGACTATGAAAGCAGCATTATATCACATATCAACAAATACATCTGCACCATTGATCAATGTTATTTTTTAAATAGTTAAACAGTTCCTATTATTCGGAGGTTTAGAACGCATGATTATAATGTGCTTATACTTCAGTTTTACGTTCCCATTGTAACTTGTTCAGATATAAAAATGTATTGACATACACTGAGTTAATAATTTGACATAATATAAACGTGTTCACTGCTTATCTCTAATATATTCTACTAAACGAGCTTCAGTTCTCTATCATGATTAGGAAACGAGTGAATGATTGTGGTATCTTATCCCAAGGTTACGAAACCTTTTGTTCACAAATCCCCAAAATTTGAGGATCATGAAATCCTACTGAGAAAGATTTCGTAAACTCACGAGAGAGTAAGATACCAAATCTATTTATTTTAGCTATTCACACATTTAATAAAAATGATATGATACGGAAGCGAGGAATAGCTAGAAGTGTTAACTTTCATCCTATATATTACTGTATTCTCAGCCACAACAGGCAGGAAATAGGAGAGCAGGACTGTCATGCGCAAATTGCATGACGTCAACGACTACCCTCTGGCGGCGGAATAGTGAAGGAGAGCCCGTTTGTAACGCATGTGGACTTTACTATAAACTACACCAGGTTTGTAAAATGGAACTTCAGAATGAACTGTGCGAACACATATATTCACATAGGCCTACTACAACTGAATAATTGTCATTTTCTTCTAAATATAAATATAACAATATATAATACCGGTACATAGAGAATATCACCCAAGTGTCTTGGAATATAAAATATATCAACACGAATTGTGAAAGTATTACATCCGAGACTTTAACGAGTGCTGATATACTTGATATCCTAAGACACGACGGTGAGATTATATTTATCATCCAATGTCATTTTAAGTCATTGAAGTCATGTTTAGGCCGCTGTGCATATTCACTGTGACTTCATATCAATGACGTCACAATGGTAGCGATGACATCACAATGGTAGAACAATCAAATACTTGGGTCAAGCGATATCTACAGCAATGACATCACAATAGTAGAACAAACCAACAAACCACGAATATTGGGTCAAACGATATCAAATGCTGTAGATATCGCTAATTATTTGAAAGCCAAATTTATTGCGAAAACGTATTGGGTGATAAACTCAAATATATCATGAGCGCAAGTTGAAATTATATGTACTGCTTCTGTTCCATTTTAGGTCAATCGACCACTATCAATGAAAAAGGACGGCATTCAAACGAGGAAACGAAAACCGAAGACACCGTCGTCAAAACCCAAAACACCACCAAAAGACCTGCCTTCCCACCACACACATTCTCCTTCCTATGACCACAGCGTTCCACAGCACAATATACCCCACCCTCAGACTACCACCCCACTACCTCCTATGTCATCCCATGGTCCTTACGACCTTACCCTCAATCGGTCAGAACCGGTTTCAAGTAAGCCGCCATTTTGGAGCTCTGCTGCCTTTTCTGCAAACTACTGTGAGATTTCTTCTTGCTCTTTCTTATACAATCGCCTGTATTCCCGTTCACTTATCGGAAAGGCATGTACCCTAAATGCAAATGTTTCCTTCCTTATATGGACGGCGATTATTTTTTATTTATTTTTTATTGTATATTATTATTATTAATTTAAAAATGTTGGGGGGGGGGGGGGTGTCCAAAGGGTAAAGGTGGCGATAGGGTTACAGAATTTAAGGGGAGATGGAAAAATGGGTACTTGTTAATCAAAATAAATATAGAATGCAAACTCAGTCAATTCTAGATACAGGTACATGTATAGAACGAGTTGTGAGATATGCCCCTTTTCTTGAAACAACACTTGCTTTAGGACTTTTTCTTTGCAGATAACTTTTTTTCTGCAACTGTCGCCAAAAACCCGTGACCGTGATTACACTAGTACAATTCAAATTCATGTTGATCATGTATCAAACACCTACTTTCAAATACAGTTGGCTAAATATAATACTGGGTTTTCGATACAATACGTCTTCGTGTAGATTTTACTTTATGCTAGATAAACTATAGTCTATTTGCATTTAATCTCATTTTAAGTTTTGCATGATCTTTTCTTATCGCCTGCATTTGGTATAAATATGCTTAATCCTGAACTATATAGCATATTTTAACAGTTGAATCATATACGTATATAACGTTTATTATTATTGCTCAATCACATCATATACTATTTGTGGACGCTGGTGTATGCATTGAGCTTGTCGTGATGCTATCTGGTATTAATTTAGTAATACTTTTTGTTCAATTATTCGTTAACAATGTACATTTTCTTTTACAGCTACTGAAATGAAGCCGTTGACTGGCTATTCGTCACTATATACGCACAATTCTGCCGTTCTGGCCGCTTTAACAACACCATCAAACCCGCCAGCGCTCCTCCCTATTTCTTCGCTGACACCATCAGCTCGTCAGCAGCACATTTTGAATGAGGAAGTCGAGCGTAGCATGGGAATGGATCCCAGTTTAATGCTCAAGCAGCCACCGGAGCCGTTATTCTCACCTTCTCCTCCCAAGGCAGTTCCCGTCAATAGCATCTTGACACCGGAACCGGAAATCTGCCTTCAACCTCTCGGCCAATCAGAAATACTTCAGCTGAAGCCTGCTTCTGTCAGTCAAGCGTAGTTTCCCCTTGAACAGTGACAGCGAGAGAACCGGACAACAGGGTACTAGTATACCGAAACCAAATTCAGGACAAATGTGGAAGGCTTCCGGTGTGCCAAGGGCAACGTGACTTACACATATACACATCTGTATATTTTGACATTCAAGTATAATTATATAATTATATTGATGCCACGATATAAAACCGTAATTACTTCTAGTATGTTAAAAAAGGAGCAAATTGTGTGTTATTTGTGTTTAGTTCCCTGGAGAAAAACGAGAACCATTTTTTTTGTACGACAACAGTTACCTCCCTTCGGTCGATCTCGCCTCTTGTTGGAAGTGGCTGAGCAAACATGTCATGGCCACTATAATGGACACTGCTTCACTCAGTCAAATCTATGTCCTCAATCGAGACACTTGAGATGGCAATGTGACAATAGAAGTATATATCCCGTAAGACCAAAGTCATTTAAAGCCGAAAATAATAGGGTAAATGGAGACTACCAATACTGTGTATCTGTCACAGGAATCACGTGCTACGAGACTGACGGTATTATTGCATCGTGTGGTGATCAGATATACACCAGCGTGATACTGACTGTATTCTGGTCACTGTTGAACGTCAAACAAACATTCACGTGACAGTGTGATACATTTGATACTTTTAACGTATACGCAGATAAATAATCATGATTACTCTCATTCTTTTTAGGATTGGGAATTGAATTATTGTATACTATTGTATGTTAGGTCTTCATAACGTTGTGTCACTCGCTTGTGTTTTGTGCATGTTTTGATTATCAAATTGAAGCGATCGTTTATTGTTATTTTATTTTTGTAGGAAAGTCCGAATGCCATCGTTATCTTTAAAACGACCGTTGAGAGTGTTATGTGATATATCTGCGTTATATTTCCTGCTAGCAGAACTACTGAAAAAGGTTTCGATGATTGTATAACATTCATACAATGATATACATAAATGCCCGTGTACTATGAAACGGTCATACACATGTTACTGTATGTAGCCTACCATCATGTGCTCAATGATCTCGGGTATCAAATTTGCAAACACTGTATCCGGTTACGTCTCAACAATCTTAAGTCCAACAATCATCTGCTTGGTGACAATCCTACTAAGCACTAAATATTGAGAAAACGCAAATGATATATGAAAACAGGCTGAATTCTAACATGAGTACAACAGATTACCTAATTCCACGTTGACAAATTGGATGTTCTACATGCCTGAGAATTCGTTCGAAGAACAACATTCACAGAGTTTGATACTTTAATTATTTCGGACATAAATACAGCGAGAAATATACATGTGATAGGTATAACTACATTAACTCCATTGCATTTAGTCTACAATTCCATACTAAACATACATTGTGCTCGATTTGCTGGGTTTGTATGTCCTACAGAATAATAACCGTAAGATGAAGCTTGGATGAAGCATGGTTGCATCCTTAGATATCCGAGTCGTGACACATCAGCGTTCTGTTACACCAATCCGTATCGCGTACCACAATCATCATCACGTTAATTAAACATTTATTAAATAAAATAAAATATTCTTCATATACAATATTCTATATGTATTCTTTATGAGTAATAATATTCTTCATCAATAACTGGCAACAAAACATTTAAGTATTCATTCTGATTTGCAACTGAGTGCAATAGACACAGACATTGTCTACGGTGCAGATAGAAATCCATGTTATAGTGCCATATTGTTATCTTGCTTTTGTGTATGTCTGTGTGTATGGGCACGTGCGCGCGTGTGTGCCAATGAACTTGCCATTTATGTCATCACAATCACTTCGTCAAACGAGATGTTATTATTGGCTGTTATTATGCATGTCTGTCGCTCATTATGCTTATTTACCATGACATTAACGATGAATTACTGTGTCAGTATATTACATCTGATTATCATTTGTAAAATTATTATGTGAATTTATAATTAGCCGTTAATCATTATGTGTCTGATGTATACATATATTTATATATAAAGCAACTATGATTAAGTTAATTTTGGTTCCAAAGTTAAACATGGAAATAATTGTTGTTGATTTAAACTACTACGAATATAGTATTGGTTTCTTTGTGTTATTTTTTTACTGCAAATAAAACCATCTTATTATAAATAGCAGGTTCAATCGTAGTAAATGTAATAAACAAAAACAGTATCTAATATAATATGTTCTGAATACGTGCCATTTATAAGTGGATGCAAAATGCTACCGTATTTAGTTTTATATTTATAATATGCATACAGATTATGAATATGAAAATATCTGAATATGATAAAATCTGACCAGTGTTTCGTGTGCTTTCTTATAGAAATCTGTTTAACAAATTGTATGGATTGTGAAAAGGCGTTAAAGAACATACACACTAGACTCGCAAATATCTTATATCTTCATACGCACGTGTACTTTATTTATTCCCACTATATGGCTACATATCATACACTGGCACAGACACTCGTCTCGGTAAAATGTAGTCGTTACATATATCTGCTACTATCGAGTCAATGGCGAGTCTAATCGCAGTGGAAATAAATACAAACCACGCCCAGAAACTTGGGGAACAAACAGACCGTGGCTTGTGACGTTTTGTTGACTTTTCGTTGAATAATATGAAGGATCCAAAATTCGGAGATGGTATTGAATACATATTGTCTGATCAGTGGAGGTGACCAGAAAACTTCCCGGTAAATAGAGGGTGTGTATATTGAAGTCAATACAGGATGTGTATATTGAGCTCAATAGAGGATGTATATATATTAGATCAATAGAGGGTACAGATAACACATATTGTGCGGTTAATAGAGGGTACCCAGAACATATATTATATGTTCAATTTAGGGTGCACAGAACACATTGTCCGGTGAATAGAGGGTGTATAGAACACATATTATCTATAATCAATAGTGGGTGCATAGAATACACATTTTATGATCAATAGAAGTTGAACAGAACACATAATAAATGTCAATAGAGGTGTCAGAACACATATTGTCCAGCCAAATATTATGTGGTGTAAGCTTATAAATGAACACGCAAGTTATGTTGACGTCTAGATAGGCTCAGCCTGCTGTCGATATGAATTGTACCGAGTATGCTATCAGAGAATTCAAGACCAAAGTTTGGTGCCATTACATAAAAATAGTCTTGGTTACAAACGCGCCATATCTTTATTCCAGAACTCTAATAGTCACGTGCATTAATAGCAGTCCATCGTTATATTTGCTGACGGAAGTTCTGTAAAATTATTACAACATTCATGTACCGTAAGTATTTCTAGGAAGGTCAATTGCTTGTGCTGCACAAAGCGAGTGTGTGGAACATAGACAGAGAACTAGTGTATTTGCTTTTATGTTCTAATGAGTACTCTCCCCTGTTCCATTCCAACATTCGTGGAACCTTTAGAAATGGAAAATGTACGCACGCAAATGCGATATTGCATATCTTAAGCATGATTCATTCTTCGACTACACTGAGGAATATGACGTTTCCGCTGGTGAGACCCAATACCAAGAACCATCCCCACAACTACTAAAGATAGATTGAGGTCATGTCATAGGATGGCTACACGACAGTATTGTCATCAGAGTAGCTGTTGAACGTCTCCTTCCTTTGAACAGGATTGGCCACGTTCCGGTAGATCAAGAGCGAACACTATCTAGAGCAGATGGTCATTACAATACATCGCCAAGTATATATGCACTTAGACAACGATTCACCAGGTTAACGCCACGTTAGTTCAGGGCAGCTACGTAAATGTCGGTACACAGATGACAAGGTTTCAAATTATCTTCAATATTTGTTGTTGTGCCAGAAGAATAGGTTGTCTAGAGCACCGACAATCTGATGTCGAAGATTGTTTTACGGAACCCCGCAGTAACACAGTAGGACACCCGCGCATCAGGTGTCCTGGTGTTTTCCTGTATAGGACACCCAACTACGTATGTCGACGGAAAGATGTCTGAAAGTTGGGTGTCCTGCACAGGAAAACTGTTGCGCAGGTATCCTGCTTAGATCTTAGATGCCCATTGGCATATCAAATTGGTTGCTCGTCTAGCTTGATGCCAAGTACCACTGGAATATATAACAACGGCCACATGTGTCACCTCCAGAGGAGTCCAGCTGCTATTTAAAGACTGTTGATATGGGCGTGTGAAATTCTTTCAAATTATAAATGTGGATGTGAAATGTTCCGTGGTTTTGCCACGTGCATCCAGGATGAGGACAGAGCTGGGTGTCACTGTCGTGGTCTGTGCAGTCAGAACAACAGAACTTGCTGCAGAACAACAGAACTTGCTGACAATACGGGGAAGCAATGATTAGATTAATCGGTCTACAATTTTTGTTTTACCCTCCAAGATGATAATACTAGTCGTTACAGAATTTCCAACGAAAGGTACATCATCTGAATGCGGAGGTCAGCTCATTGAACGGATGTGGCTCCCATTGAGGATCTGTCAGTGTTCTGGAATGACGTGTACGCTATCCGCTGTCAGTTAGCTCCACCAACCTCCCATGCTACGGGCGGGAGGTAGAACAATTGGACTTCAAATCCGCCCATGGGCCCCGGCATCAGTGTTCGCAAAAGTTACCTTTCTGACGTGATATTGATAGGATGTGGCGTGGCAATACAGTTATCATCCTTGGTCTTCAGTACCAGCCGGTGCTCGCAGGTTTACTGCAACATTCAGCGCTACGGATGTTGCGTGTTTCCTCCTGCCCTAAACTGACAAGTGGTGGTATAAGTGAAATAATCTTGAAAACGACTCTAACCCCCAATTCAGCAACAACAACAACAATCCTATGTTACAATACAAAGGACATTTGTTAAGTGGACACGACGCCGGTGTAGTGTATCCTCCAACGAGTATGTCTCACAAATTCAGAATTGTCACTTATCACTCTACGTTGCCATTTCAGGCCGCTGTGTTGACAGAAAAACACGATACGGGTACTCTCGTTCACGAATTAAAGTTTAACCTCAGTAAATGCTAACGAAAACATTAACCGTGTTTAAAACTTTGAAATAATACATAATTATGTTTTTCTTAATGTTTTGTTTGACTTCATTAATAGTAACAACGAACATATCCCACTGTTCCCATATGCCTACTTCGTTTTTTTAATTTATTGTAGTAGTGAAGGAAAGAATTCACTCTGCGACGTCGCCACATTATGTATATGGCGATGTTCGTAGTTGCTTATCTATTCCTTTGTTCTGTCGTGCAGTCACTGTTGGTGTGCTCCATTCTAATGTACCGTCACATGTATAGAACATGTTCTGTTCTTTAGAATGGAGTGAGCAAGCACTGCACAGAGCAAATTTCAATTGCCAAAATCTTACTTTTCTAAAATATTTCAGTATTTGCTGCAGATGTGATTTATATTACTAAATATGTTTTCCTACCTAGTAAGTTGACAGCTAATTGTATTTGGCAATATTATATTGCGTGTTACTGAACTTATTTACGTTCTTGATACGATACACGCATAAATTTCAGTATTTTTGACTGAAAAGTATTATGTAAATACAACGAATTAGTAGCATTTTACCATTATCAAGACAGTCATGGCCTTCGAGAGTCTTTATAGCTCCTTAAATAATAGTCCGCAGACTTTGCATTTATTAATTATTGCCGGTGGCAGCCATGTTGGATTGTTTCCTGTGCCGTCTGCACCACCTCTTTGGCTGGTGTCCCGGATGTTCCGGACACCGAGAACACTATACAAGGTTACTATGGAATTACAAACATACAAACGTACTTGGTCAAAGAAATGAACTGTAGGCAGAATGAATGTCGTCACCATAGAGGAAACAACATGATAGCCTACTTTGGATTGACAGGCTTACGTGGTGAAAGGGGGGGGGGGGTTATTGAATTAACTGCTACTACTACTACTACTACTACTACTACTACTACTACTACTATTACTATTACTACTACTACTGGATTCGATGGACAAGATAGGTACTCATTGAAGCACAACACTGTTGTTGCGCTGGTAATTGATCAGTGTTCACTCATTATGTCTGGGGAGCATACAAGCAAAGATGCCATTCCGGCGCTATTCACATGTCCATCTCATCCTACCGGGTGCCCATTCACAGCATGGAGGACTCGATCAGCGTGGATCTAGGGACTAGGGACTTTGCTTGAGGGTGCTACACGAGTGATACTCGAAGGCTTGACCTCCAGGTTATGAGACAGACTCGCTTCTTCTCGACCACTGCCTCACATTCATGTCATGTATTTACACACGTGTGTATTTTTATTTTTACAAACATACATAAAGGTGTACACTCATGCAAAAGCGTGCATGCGAACTGAAATATTTGAGCAAATGTAACATTATCGTGATTATAATGGACGAGCCACTCGTATAATCACTATAACTGTCCATATGTTGTGCTGTGCATGTGTAAGTCAGGGGCGTTCCAGATTATTTTATCTTCAGATTTGTCAAATATTCAGGATTGTGGAATTCCCGCGGTATCCATTCGCAACATTATTTATTTCTCTTCGGATAGGCAACGATAAATATTACGAAAGTATTGCAGAACGATTAAGATATGATGCATAGTATCGATAGTGTGTCGCCACGATACCTGCACGAGACAATCTTCAACCAACAATCACACTCCAGGGGATAGCAGGGGATAACAAGGAGGGGATAGCAGGGGATAGCACGGGATAGCAGGGGATAGCAAGGAGAGGAAGCAGGGGAAAGCAGGGGATAGCAAGGAGGGGATAGCATGGGATAGCAAGGAGGGGATAGCAAGGAGGGGATAGCAGGGGATAGCAAGGAGGGGATAGCAGGGGATAGCAGGGGATAGCAGGGGGTAGTTCAATGCTGTCACATCCAAGACGATATGGGCTCAAATTGCGAGTATTTGTCGATGTGAAATTCAGTATTAATAAACAGTATATGCACCTTATAATATAACATAAATGCCGATTTACTATCAATATATATATTTGGAATACAATGGATTATTTGTGTAATTAAACTGATAACGACACAGTACAATGTGGCATGATGAAGGTAAAGGTCTATAAAGCAATGATGTGGTAACTGAGTTACCGGCATCACACGCAAACTTAGTGGCTCGATATCTCATTCCCAAATACTTTTTTTTGAAAGTAACCCTAGCTTCAGATTATTTCAGATTTGCATATGCTCCTCCTAAATAAAAGCAACCGCATAGACGATATACTAGCTAATACTACTTTTGTTGAATTGGAGTTTACAGTCGATTTCAAGATTCTTTCACTTACATCACGATTTGTCAGTTTGGGGCAGGATGAAACCCGCAACATTCGTAGCGCTGAATGCTGCAATAAACCTGCATTGCCACTCAGTGCATCCTATCAATATCAGGTAACGTTCGCGAACATTGATGCCTGACTCCCGGGACGGGATTTGAACTCGGGATCTTTGGCTAGGAAGTCCAAACGCTCAATCACTGCGCTACCACCCGCCCCACTACTACTGCTACTACTACTACTACTACTACTACTACTACTACTACTACTACTACTACTCTTCCGTAATATAGATTGATGACGGCACTTATATTTTGCTTGTAACCTTCACGGGTTATTGTAACCATACTTTATATCGTATGTACTTCCAATTCTTATATGTTTCTACTGCTATGCTAAGGGACGGTACTTGTTGTTCCCCTGCTTGGCGTTCAGAATAAAAAGCTAACCCAAGCACTTGTCTACTCGGACTTAGTATATATACTGTTATATGTCCGAGAGGGGTATCCATGTTCACAAGCAGGGCATGTGCATACAAAACATACCAGCCGTGAGATGAGTGGAATAAACTTGAAAGAGATTCCAAACTCAACCAACCTATGTAGTGTTTTGAAATCGTGTCTGAGATCGTTCTTCTGATCTGTGAACTCACGGTGTTGTACAACACTACCGTGATATCCTAGGTTGTACTCCCACTTGATCCCAGGTCACAACAAGCCTTCATATTTGCTGTCTCGTCATAAACTGGAACCATAAATCACATACAGGGCACTAATGTACATGTCTATTGAATGTACACCCTTTCCTGACAACAAGTATTTGATGGAATCGTAATATTAGTTACTGAACAGTTGCAATACTAATACTCATTATAACTGATATTATTGATAGTATTAATACAGGTACTAGTACTGATGCAAATGTGTGATAAATACTACTGCTGGTGATGTGTAATGCTACTTCTGGTGTTAATACGTAATACTAGTTCTGGTGTTAATACGTAATACTAGTTCTGGTGTTAATAGACAATTCAAGTTCTTGCGATATTTTGTAATTACTAGTATTGTAGTTGTTATTGTTATGTAATACTAGTACTGAGGCCTGTTACACAGAACAGTTGTAGCTACAATTGATTGTAAGCCCAAATTTCGGAACCCGCTACAAATGTAAGTCCGTTGCATAAAACATTCTTATCGCTACAATACTTGAGAATATGGTTAGCTAAAACTACTATAGTGATAAAAATGGCTCATGCAACCAGACTTACATTTGTAGTAGGTTTTGAAAATTTGACTTACTATCAATTGTAGCTACAACTGTTCTGGACAACGGACCCCCTAGTTGTTAATATGGATTCTGAATGAGAGACCTGTTTACATCGCCGTAATAAAACTAGCAGTAGTTACCCGTCCATTAACTCATAAGAGTACATTCAAACACATGCCTTCGCATATGGATAGTTCAACATCCTTTGAAGATCATCAGGGAATTGGTGTGGCTCTCAGTAAGAGCAGCACACGTCGTCTACACGCTGATCTTACTCAGCACACGCCACGTACACGTACTAGGTATGTCTGCATCTACACATAATTATTATACTAGTGATATACACATCAAGTGCAATGTCGGCCTTCGTTGTATAACTAAAGACCGGTGCATATATATTACTACTTACAGCATATCTTACTCTTTTTTTTAAATATCTAATTGTATTTTGACCAAAGCTCCGTATAGACTAGACACTACAAGATATGACATACGTAGATGTAATGATGTAACCAACACAGAAGGCAGTATTTAGTGTAAAAATAATGCACTTCTGTGAAGGAGCTGTTCGATAAATAGGACAACCTATAGGTCCATTGGCATTCATTGGTAGTTATTAAATAGTTGTAATATATGCTGGTATGATATACGTGGCGCCGACATATTAACGCCCCGATCAATGAATTAATGTTTTAAATTCTAATGATTAATTGTTTATATATATATATATTACATTGATATTACAAAATGATTCGGTTTTTCTTGGGAGAACAATGTATGGGCGTGGACATACAGTTTTGTTCAAGATGCAACTCATTCCTTTAACAGGACCACACATCCCTATTACAAGAGAGTGCAGTCTATAATATTAATAATTTAATATTTCAGCTTGGGTTTGACATGGGAATAATATAGTTACGTTTGCATGTCTGACTTTCTATAAGCCACTGCTGCTACTAATCCGACACTTGAATACAACACTTAAATCCGTATTAATCTCCCTCAAAGAAACAACGGCAACATTGTCTTCCGGCAATCATTGTATCTGTGGTAAGATGGTTCATACATATGCACCTTCTCCACTGATACATGAAGTCAAGTGTATACATAATGCGCTAAAGTGCTATGTCAGGACTGTGAAATATTGTGTTTGTTGCAAACATGGTAACCCATATCATGCCAGGCCATCTACTACAGGCTCAGAAGTTGACAGCAGTTGTTATTACCGTATATTGAATGTACTAGACAACGAGATGTCTTGATAAAATAGATCTCACATGCCTACAAGCTGTACAGGAGTATCTTGGAGAGAGAAAAAGGAATACGTCCAATTTCCAGTTCACTCTGTCCGTAAATAGCCTTTGATGACACACACATGATTCAAATATTCAAAGGAAAACTTATAGACCTTCGAGTAGCCACAACTTCCATTAGCTCATTCGTGAGCCGACGAACACATTTCTTTCCACATTTGGCTTTACATCTCCACACGGTCTCCGACACCATCCACTTCCCCCATGCTACCGGCCATCTTGCATATATGGGAAATGTGCACACCTATATCTCGACCAAATGAAAGGTCTCGGAAATAGTATACCGATATCTGACAAGCAGTACGGTACAGAGACATGGTTCGTTACCATTTGCAGAACAGACGTTCATTGATCAAACGATGGAGCTAGAATCGGTGTAATTGCTTAAGACGACTAAAATATGTACACTCAATATGTCTCAATCTATGATAAATAATAATAATAATGTGAACATTTATATTGCGCCCAATCCCCGCTCGAAAGCAAGATCATAGCGCTATCATTATTACTCCGGTCAATGGATCTGTGTACACTCAATTTCCTTCTCAACTCCCTATGGAGTATACAACCCAAGCTGCCGTTCAAGGCGCTACAAGGTTATCATTCACATGTCCATCTCATCTTTCCGGGTACGCATTCTCTGCTGGGTGAACAGAGGCATTATCGAACTAAGCCACTTGCCTAAGGTGACCATAAGTTTTTCAGCCTGTGATTCAGTGTGGGGCAGGAACGAATCCTAGATACGATTAGGTTGTCGGTCACCCATCCACGAACCAGCCGAGCTCAAACGTGCTTCACTTTAACCTGAGCGGTCAGCCGTGCAGTGTACGGGACCATGTGCCACAGTGTGCCACCACTTGGAGACACCTACCATTGTGACACCTACCGCATGTAGATCTTCGAGCTAGTAAAACTTCTAGAGATGCAAATCACTTTCAGACATTCTTCATCTGGATGGACATATTATGGTGGCCGTAAATTGAGTGCTCCTGTTTTCGATCGGTAAATATCACGGCAACAAGTTGGGATCTTCTTGTGGTATAAGCCCAGTACCTTATTATCCATTATTGTATGGAGTGAGCCCCTTGGGCTTATACCCCACGATATACGGTAATTATATACTTGGCATTCATATTATATAGTGGTTATGACATGCTAGTAACAGCAAGACTGTGGATTAGGCGTGTGGTACAGATAGCAGGGCTGCCAATACCATAACTGATCAAACGTATACTGACATGCTACTGCATCAGTGTTGACAAAAACAAGATCACCTTGCGTGGTACTGAGTGGATATTCCTGTTAACAGTACGGACGTCGAAGATCCTGCACGAGTTTCTTGATGTCATGCACTTCATTGTGTACGTACAGCACAGACCCCATCATTTGAATACAAACTAGAAAAACTCCCATCAGCTTCCACATTGTATGTTTATTGGGCATGCCATTCTGTATAGTGGCAGGGAAATAACATTCCGTCAACAGAATGGGGATGGCGGCACAGAGAAGGCTTTATTCCAATCGAAACTGACAGGCCTGTTTCACAAGGGGAATAATTGAAAATGATGTCCCATGGCTGCAAAGAATATTGTGGAAAATCTTGTGCATTTATTACAATGGAATCGACTGCAAATACTATCTATCAATAGACTATTTTCTTTTTTAATTGTGGTTTAGGGCCGTTTTCAAGATTATTTCACATATATCACGGCTTGTCAGTTTAGGGCAGGAGGAAACCGCAGCATCCGTAGCGCTGAATGTTGCAGTAAACCTGCGAGCACCTGTCATTGGCCTAGAAACCAATAATTATTAGAGACTTTACAAGATAAGTGATTGTTAATTAGTTTACATTACATGTACTAGTTATTGCTTAGGTTGGTTTATTTTAGAAGATAACCATATATTTCACTCTGTAATTATGACTTGTTTGTACCATTTTGTACGTTTTCGAGATTATATTTATAAAAGAATCATAATTACAGAATCATTTTATTTTACTATAAGGTATTAATATGTAAGATCCAAGCATAATAGTAATAATAATGATAATAATAATAAATATATTATTGTATTGCTCCAGCTGTAATTGTTGCAATGATTCGTCGTGCATTTCCGTTTAACATTTACTACGTTGAAGGCCATCTTGAATTTTGAAAATGTCACCTGGTGAAACTTTATATCACGTTATATGTAATACTCTACTAAAGCTCAACATAGAAACGGAGGATTCTGCTAATTTATTCAACGTTAATGCTATTGTTTCCATACTAGTCACGCACTCTTTGTCATAGTGTGTACATCGCCAAAGATCGCCGTTCGGCGTGAAACTCCGAGTAGCGAAACTCATCTATATATATTCAGTATAAATAACGAGATAAATGTGCATGTGGATGTATTAATGTTAGTCTAGTATTTGTGTATGGACATGTGCTATCGCTAATATTACTGAATCCACTAACAATACCGTGTAAGTTTCTATTTAACTTACATATACTATGCACTATAGAGTACATATTTTTCGTATTCTAAATTACCATAGCAATTGTCTCAGATTGATGGCGCCCAATTGCAACCCCCCTCGACGACATGTTTGTCCAGGCTCTTGGGTTGATCAACTCACCAGCGTTGTTTGGTTACCTGGCTCTCTGCCACTATATATCATTCCACAAGGAGAGAATAAGTAATTCATGAGAATTTTATATCAAAGTAAATATGGCCAAGTAGGCGAGTCATGACACCTGATTTGCCAGCGAACCCCCGGTCATGTTTTATAATCTGGATTTTAATGGTAGCGAATGTTTGAAATGAGGAAATATTGTACGTAGTAGATACACCACTTAGACATGTGTTTTACGTATTTTAGTAGGATTATGTAAATTAATGTTTGGTAGATTTGGTGCTGACGAGCAAAATTTATACAAATAACTGACACCTGTGGTTAAAAAGAATAACTGATTAAATTTAAATTGTGTGAAAGCAATATGAACATTGACTTTCAAACATATGGTCATATGCATGCAGCAATCTTCTATCATCCAGTATTTAGCTCTGAATAGACAGTTCCCTATCAGTGTCATCTGGGAAGGGAGATAACTCTATCGCTGTCGCGTGTCGTTGAAGGTTTTCTCTCGAACGGCTATCGGTGTAAATGTGATAAGTGGACTAAATTAGTCTAAGTGTGATGATAGTTAGTAACAGGTGCTTGACATGATTGTTTTACACTAACCACTGTCTGGTATTGACGAGTCACAATGTTATACAATTGGATTCTGGACAATGTTTTCAAATTATCTAGATCCACCATGTTTTTTTCCA
The DNA here is from genome assembly GCA_032361225.1 of Lepetodrilus schrolli. Lineage (NCBI taxonomy): Eukaryota > Metazoa > Mollusca > Gastropoda > Lepetellida > Lepetodrilidae > Lepetodrilus > Lepetodrilus schrolli. Next base: position 16,022 of record JAUTBT010037840.1, read on the forward strand.
CATCTTCTCTTAAAGATCACCCTTTCACTAAATATTACATATTTATTTTTATTTTTGAATTAATTGTTATTTTCTATAATAGGCTACTGTACATTGTGTTCACATAGCTATGTCTCAATATAATTCAAATAAAGGGTAAATAAGAACGACTTCAGGTTCTCGCCTTGCTTCACTCCAATTTTACATACGATGAATTTTACTATATATCATCAATATGAGACATAGACTTAATTTTTAAATACATGTTATGGATAATATGAAAGCAATGCCTACCAATGCTACTTCTAATAATCTTTATAGGGACTCGAATATAGTATACCTATGTCAGTTGGTATAATTATTGCTCATATCAACGCTTTCAAACATTAAATGCCCCATAAGTCTTTTGGGCGATTCCATGCGTGCTGTACGGTGCATTTAGAGAGCATTTTTGAAAGTTATAAGTATCCTGCATTTGCATTAAAGGTAAAAGTAAAATTATTTTGTTATCACTGCATAGTGCTTATGTAGAGCTACCATATGGTACCTTGTTTTGTTTCTTCAATGTCAAGGTAACAGAGGGGCGTGACAAAAATGGTTGTGTGTTGTACGGGACAAACAGCGGACATAGTTTTCAGATCTTTGTGACCAAGTGTAAAAGTCTGTGAAGTTTGTAGGCCTGCTGGATTTTTAGTTATGCTGTAGATAGTATGACTAAATATCCTTCACCTTGCTATGCTTTAACTAAGTTTATTTATTTTTTGTTTGTGAAATATTAGCAAAAAAACTCTGTGCTGTACGGGACCAAAAAAAGTGTTGTACGGGACATTTTGTCCACCTGTATATAACTTTGGATTTTGGAACTAATAATAGAAAATAACACTTAAATTCTTCTTGAGGCAAAATGGCAATGTCTCAAGTCATAGACAAATGTAAGAAAACTGAAAATAAATGCAAATTATTTACCCCCAAAACAACTCCGACGACCATATCATAGGCCTGTGCTCTCATTTATTTGGATCCTCAACAGTAACTCATCAAACAGACATTTTGAAAGAAAAAATATATCAATGGAATGAATCTGACGCTAACAATAAAATGAGCTTCACTCTTATGAAATATGTGGAAGGTGTTAAATAAAATCCATGGCATGAAATGTGTACTCCACAGTGTCCTACTTTCGGTATCGCAATTATCCAAGGTCGTTTGGGGGTGAAAACATGGCATGGTACATACGGTTATATGCCCAGTAGAATACACCTGGTTATGGTTAGTTCAACTTGGTAATATGCACCTTTAACACTAAAATATCCAACATCATAGATTGAAGTTTGTTAAAAAATAATATACACACTTTACTAGGATTTTAGCGTGAGAGAAAAAAAATGTCCAAAAGTATTCACGGCGCGGCCGGTTGCAACACTCAACAAACTAAATAATATTCCAAAACCCAGATCTATGACAATTTAATTCACATAACCTACTGTTCATGCACTAACAGCACTGTCAATAACTAAGGGTCTGTCACTGAAAATCCTCAAACTTGATTTTCCCTGACTGGACTGTTGTTTTTTTCTTCTTGTTTCTACCGAGCTCTGTACTTTCTCTTCCTTTCGGCTTCCTTTATTCGAGTTTCCCTCTGCTGCTTTCTTGTTGCAGTTCCTCTTTTCTGTTCCCTGTAATTAGCTAATCTCTCTTTCTCCTGGGTAAGAAATC
>JAUTBT010037851.1:0-17714 GCA_032361225.1 Lepetodrilus schrolli
TTGGGAACTGGTTGCCTTTATCTCTGAATTGAAGGGTATGGGGCAGGATAAATACGAGGAATTAGCCGGAGAGGGAACGCACAGCCACGCCGATGAGAACGGCCACGGCAACGGTTCTTCCGAGCATTAGGGCTTTACCCCGAATGATCCATAGGATAAATGAATCCTCGCTTGTGTATTTAAAGCCCTGATCGAATCTTTACCATTAAAACAGAGGAAGAAAAATATCATGAGCACACTATATAACCCACGATACATCGAGGGTGTTAACCTGCCTCGCCGTCGATTTGTTCAGGGACTCGCTATTGGCGGAATTGGGGCGATGGGCCTTGGATCTGACGTGCGGGCGACTGTGATGAAGCCGCAAGGGCCGGAGACGTTAGGCGGTACAAGTTTTGATTTGAGTTATTCACCGACACGCGTAAATTTCACCGGTCGGGAAAGATTTGCCACCGCAATCAATGGTGGTGTACCCGCGCCAGTATTGCGCTTTAAAGAAGGTGAGACAGTCACTTTGAATGTGGCTAATAATATGGCGGTCGACACCTCTGTCCATTGGCACGGTTTGATTTTACCGAGTGCCATGGATGGTGTACCGCACATCAGTAATGGCTTTACGGGTATAAAGCCGGGGGAGACTTTCAAGTATCAGTTTCCCGTGATTCAAAGCGGCACGTATTGGTACCACAGTCATTCAGGTTGGCAGGAACAAACCGGCGCTTATGGCGCTATCGTAATTGATCCGAAAGAACCTGACCCCTTTACGTTTGATCGCGATTATGTGGTGCTTTTGTCGGACTGGAGCGATGAAGATCCCGGCAATATTTACGCTAAGTTGAAAAAGCTTTCCCACTATTACAATTTTAGTGAGCGGACTTTGGGCGACGCGGTTGGAGAGGTAGAAGAGCAGGGCTGGAAGCGTTTTTGGGCCAATCGGGGGATGTGGAATCAGATGCGCATGTCCGACCGTGATATATCCGATGTCACAGGATATACCTATACCTATTTGATGAACGGCGTGACCCCAGCCGACGGCTGGATGGGATTGTTTAAGCAGGGTGAGAAGGTGCGTCTTCGTTTTATTAATGCAGCGGCGATGACATTTTTTGATGTTCGCATTCCCGGTTTGAAGATGACGGTGGTGGCGGCAGATGGCCAATATGTTCAGCCGGTTTCAGTGGATGAATTTCGCATCGGTGTGGCTGAGACTTATGATGTCATTGTTGAACCCAGCACGGAGCAGGCCTACACCGTATTCGCACAAACCATTGATCGCACCGGTTATGCACGCGGGACGCTGACCCCTGATCCTTCGCTGAAAGCAGAAATTCCTGAAATGGATGCAGCTCCGGTTCTCGGGCATGGCGATATGGGCATGGATATGTCGATGATGGATCACAGCGCCATGGGTCATGCGGGAATGGATCACTCCAAGATGGATAGTTCCAAAACAGAACACGACTTGGGAGCGGAATTTGGCTCTGGCGCGACCGGTTATGGCAGTTCCCAAGCTATTGTTCATGCGTCCACAGAGTTTGGTCCGCACGTCGATATGCGCGCCGATGCCGCTCAGTACATGATTGATGATCCGGGCATTGGTCTGCGCAATAGTAGCCGACGAGTGCTGACCTATGCTGACCTTCGCAATCTCAATAAAACCCCAGATCCGCGTGATCCTGAGCGCGAAATAAATCTCCATCTCACCGGCAATATGAGCCGTTATATGTGGTCCATGAACGGCATCAAGTTTACTGACGCTGAACCTTTGCGACTGAAGTTTGGCGAGCGTGTTCGCATTAATCTCCTTAACGATACGATGATGAATCATCCGATTCATTTACATGGTATGTGGACTGACCTGGAAACCGGCGATGGAGATTATATTCCCCGCAAACACACCGTCATTGTTCAACCTGGCGCGCGAGTCAGTTACCTCGTGACAGCAGATGCCATGGGTGGGTGGGCCTATCACTGTCATTTGCTCTATCACATGGCCGGCATGTTCCGTCATGTCATCGTGAGTTGAGGAGAATGAAGATGAAAAAAATATTTATAGTGCTGGCAATGGCCAGTCTGATAATGCCGGTGTTCGCTGGCATGGGTGATGATCCGACCCTGGGCAAAGTGATGCTTGATCAATTGGAAATAAGGAGTACCGAGGGTGACGATCCTGTAGTTCTAGAAGCCGATGCGTGGGTTGGAAAGGATTTACATAAGGCCTGGTTCAAAGCCGATGTTGAGCACGTCGATGGCGAAACGGAACAGGCGGAGGTGCAGGCAAGATACAGTCGAGCGGTCGCCCCTTATTGGGATTTCCAACTGGGCTGGCGTCACGATCTTGAACCTGATGAAGAAAGTCGCGATTGGGCGGTACTCGGATTACGCGGATTGGCGCCGTATTTTTTCGATATCGATGCTGCTTTGTATGTGGGTGAAAACGGTAGAACCCAACTGAGTTTTGATACGGAATACGAAATGATGCTCACTCAACGGTGGGTTTTGTCACCGGAACTTCAAGTTAACCTCTACGGCAAAAGCGACCCTGTACTGGGTCAGGGTTCAGGCCTGTCCGATTTGGAACTGGGTCTACGCTTGCGCTATGAAATTACACGTGAGTTTGCGCCTTATATCGGTGTGAACTTGGAAAGTAAATTTGGCGGCACCGCGGACTTTGCGAAGGACGAAGGCGAGGATACCAGCGATGTTCAGTTTGTTGCTGGGATTCGGGCCTGGTTTTGATGCTTAGGAACGTGCATGGAATAACATCGACAACTATAAGGTGGGATTTTTGTTTCAGATTGGATGATCTCAAGAGGCGCATAGTCAATCTACGCAACGATTTGAGATCATTCGATCTGGGACAAAAAGATGTAATGCCCTCGGGGTACAACTTAGAGTGTCGAAGTTATTTCATGCACGTTCCTTAACATTATCCAGGGCCAAAGCTTGCTGATTTCTCATCACAGAGACACAGAGCGCACAGAGTTTTTTCAAGCCACGAATAACTACTGATTATGGTCGTCTAATTTGAAAGGAGAGCTATAATTTATGAGCAGGAACATTCACATTTTTGGCATCATTCTTATCTTATCGCTGACATTATTTTTCGGAGCATCGATGCTACAAGCGCACACCCCACCTGATTATGCCAAGGTCTATTTTATCGGTCTTAAAGATGGCGCCGTGGTGCAAAGTCCAGTCAAAGTGAAATTTGGAATTAAAGGTTTTGGCATTACACCCGCAGGGACCACGGGTAAGCAACGCCATACGGCGGGCCACCATCATTTGTTGTTGGATTTGAGTGAGATGCCAAGTCTGGATGAACGTATTCCTAGGGACGAACATCATCTGCATTTTGATCAAGGTGAAACAGAAACAGAGCTGGATCTTTCGCCCGGAAAACACACGCTTCAATTGCTTTTAGGTGATGAGCAACATGAACCGCAGGATCCGCCGCTAATGTCGGAGAAGATCACCATAACTGTCGAAGAGTAAGGAGGAAAACATACCGCTTGAATAATATTCTTGACCTGTGTGTAACACACAGGTTCTACACTAGCCATTGAGGATTCAGGAGCGTGCATGGAATAACTTGAGCATTCTGCTTGCCTTTTTGCTCCTGATTGGGTCATCTCAATCGTTGCGTAGAATTACTATGCGCCTTTTGAGATGACCCAATCAGAAACAAAAATACGTCGCCATAATTGCTCAAGTTATTACATGCACCTCCCTAACCAACTAAAGAGGAAGTAACGATGAATATCAAGAAAACCCTGTTTGCCAGCATAATGGTATTAAGCCTGTCTCCCCCCCAGCTTTGCGGATAACAGTAACACTCAAGCTGCAAGTCCTCAGCCTAATCCCGAGATGAACATGCCTGGGCAACACATGATGGGCGGTCATCAAGGTGGTATGCCGATGATGGGTGGCCCTCAAGGCAGGGGTATGCCGATGATGAACATGATGCAGCAAAAGCAGGCGCATATGCAGCGTATGGAAACCCATTTGGGAAATATCGAAGCCCTGTTAAGAGAGCTTGTTGCATTGAAAAAGAAATAAGGTGTGGAAATAGGGGTGTGTGAGAACACCCCCTAAGGAGGATGATATAAGCCTCTTTCTAATTAATGAACTTATCAAACGAGGCCGGGAGCATGTTGAAAAATAGAGGTGTCCAAAAAAGGTCAGGTAGGTACCATTCTGGTCGGGCCCTTATTTTTAGACTCCTGAGTCCAGAGACTTGCTGCCATACGTATTGGATTGTTAAGGATGCTCTGAACAAATCCGATTAGATGTAAGCGGAGAAAAAATGGTCTGCAAGTATCACGAAGTGAGTCGTAATAGTTATTTTATTGCAAGCAATCACGGTACCGCCACGGAGTGAGAGAGCGTGAAATTTTCGGGGAAACCTGTCCGTGATGATGGGTATAGGTTAAATGAAATCATGGGTCCTTACGGCCGAGTCAGAGGAGAGCGTTATGTACAAAAGAGTGATTAATCGAATGGCAGTGAAGGCGCTCGTCACTTACTTCCTCCTGGTAAATACTGGTATTGTCTCCGCGCATGGAGAAAAGGAAGAAACAAATCCTCAAAGCTTACTCAGGGAGTTGAATGATCATTGGGGTAGCATCGTTAAGGAGCGAAGTCCCGATAAGCTCAGTCAGATGATCGAAGCTCATCGCCATTTGGTTGTGCATGCTACTGACGCCTCGAAAAGGCTAAAGCAAGCGAGTGATGGTGCACGCCACTATGTGGAAAGTCATGGTCATTACCTCGATCTAGAAAACACGGTCGGGTTACATGGCCTCATGCTGGAAAAGCTCAAGGAGGGATCCCCTATTGTTTCTTTGTGCGGTGAGCGGAAGTTTTAATCAGGCCTTCGCGAAGCTGTAGACCACCTTTGGTGCGGTTAGCAAACTGAAGTTCGCTGCCGTGAGCCTTGGCAAAGTTACAAGCAAGATTGAGCCCCCGTTCCCGCGGAATTTTTACACCGGATGACTCGAGTCGGAAGAAGGGATCCAAAACAGCGGGAACGATTATGCCCAACGCACTGGGTCAGCTTGTTCCCATGCCTCACGCCAGCTTTCCGGTATGGTGTCTTTTCGCAGTAGACAGTCACATTCGATACAAGGATAGAGTTGCGCATAGGTTTTAATGTCAGGTCCATCGACGCGTCGCAAAATGTGGTGTGCCCGGATTTCCGAGGGATCATTCAGGCCGGCGCTGCTAATCAGTTCCAGCATCGCCTCAATCGTGGTGGAGTGGTATTGCGCAATACGTTTCGCTTTGCTCTCGATGTCCAGTTGCTTGTACCGGAAGGGCGCTTGGGTAGCGACACCGGTAGGGCAGTGGTTGGTATTGCATCGACGTGACTGAATACAACCCAGCGCGAACATCATTGCGCGTGCCGAATTGACCAGGTCGGCACCGAGTGCCAAGCAGCGCAGGATATGAAAGGCAGAAATAACCTTGCCGGCGGTAATCAGACGAATGTGTTTGCGCACGCCGATACCGAGCAACGCGCTGTGAACAAAGGACAGGCCATCGCGCATGGGACGGCCGACCGAGTTGGTTAGCTCAACGGGCGCTGCGCCGGTGCCGCCCTCGCTGCCATCGATAGTGATGAAGTCGGGTCGGATACCGGTCGCTAGCATGGCCTTGCAGATGGCCAAGAACTCTGCGTGTACACCGACGCAGAATTTGAAACCGATCGGTTTGCCACCGGATAGTTCACGCAGTTCGGCGATAAATTCAAGCAGGCCAGTCGGCGAAGAAAATGCCCTATGCGCAGCGGGTGAGATAACATCGACGCCGAGTGGTACGCCCCGAATGCGGGCAATTTCCGGAGTTAGTTTTGCTGCCGGTAGGATGCCGCCGTGACCCGGCTTGGCGCCTTGTGAGAGTTTGATTTCTATCATCTTGACCTGATCCAGGCGGGCATTTTCGGCAAAGGCCTCGGGATTGAAGCGTCCATCTGCATGCCGACAACCGAAATAGCCGGTGCCGATTTGCCAGATCAGGTCGCCACCGGGTGCGCGGTGATAATCACTGATACCGCCTTCACCAGTGTTGTGTGCAAAGTCACCGTATCGCGCGCCCTGGTTGAGCGCCAGAATAGCGTGCTGGCTCAGCGAACCGAAACTCATAGCGGAAATATTTAGGTGCGAGGCTTCATAGGTTTGTATGCACTGAGGTCCGCCGATGCGGACACGGGTTTCCGCCGTTGCCCTGGGTTTCGGCGATAAGGACGGGTTGATCCATTCGTAACCCGGCCGGTAGACATCAAAAATTGTGCCGAACGGGCGGGTGTCACGCACCCCCTTGGCGCGTTGATAGACTAGAGCGCGAAATTCCCGGTTGATGGGTAGGCCGTTGGTGTCGGATTCGACGAAATACTGCTGGATTTCGGGGCGGATGGATTCGAACAGGTAACGCAGACGGCCGATGACCGGATAGATGCGTGGAATGGTATGTCTGGTCTGTATGAGGTCAAAAATGCCGAGGAGGATAGCCGGGCCAACAACCAGTAATGCCCACCAGGCAGCGGGCCAGATTGAAGCCAGTGCGATGACCAGTAGCAACAGGCCGGGTGCGAGTATGAAGAACAGGCGTTGAACCATATCAGCCTCCAAGCCTTGATGTGCGCGTGCGGCCGATCATGATGACCGTCTCCGCCATTATCGCCGGTTTGTTGCCCATTATGCTGGGTGGTGGTACGGGTTCCGAAGTCATGCGCCGGATTGCCGCACCGATGGTTGGTGGCATGGTGACGGCGACCCTACTGACACTGGTTGTCATACCCGCTGTATTTGTGATCTGGAAGCAACAGTGAGTTGGTTGCGTTTTATCCGCCAGGCAAAAGCCTTGGGCAATACGCTGCACGAAATCCAGGAGATATGCACGACCGGGATGAGGGTAGTTCGTCCTGTCCCCGAGTGCGTGAAATTCTGCAGCGCCGCATTGTTGAAAGCCGCCAACATCTTAACGAACTGATCCAGCTTGAGGAGCGCATGGAAAAAGCACTGCAGCAGTGGTCGGAGATGCCTAATGGCATGCCGGATGGCGATTCCGTTTGTCATCTGATTGAATCTGTCACCATGCCAGATTAGAGCTTCGACAACGTGCAATAAGGAAGTTTTGATTAAATTGATCATGATTCCTTGGTGCCCAGAACAGAGTCAATTGCCTGTAGACACCATTTTGGATCAGTCAATAAAGGGTGGTGGTCACCGCCAGATAAGACTTGCAGTTGCCAGTCCGAGCGGTTTTCCACTAGTTGTTGAATACTCGTTAGCGGTGCGGTTCTGTCGCGTTCGCCGTGCAGTAAAAGGACGTGGCAATCCGGGGAAAGGTGTTCGATGTCTGCAAAAAGATTATGGTGGTATATGCCATCCCACACGGATGATGTATATGAGCGCCAGGTATGTCGAACTAGATCCTGAACAACGTCGCGTGGCTTGTCGCGTATGATATAGGGGAGAGCCATATCCAGAATACGACGCGTCATCACGCATGTCACTGCAGCGAAAGCGATGTTTGTCATAATATAGCGATCAGGCGCGGGTAAGTTACGATAGTATCGCACGGCGCTTTCCTTATTGCGGAAACAGGGCATGCTGATCAAAACCAGATTCCTTACCAACTCCGGGTAACGTGTAGCGAAAGAGAGTGCGGTAATTGCACCAAAAGAATGCCCCGTAAGTGTCAGTGGTTCGTACTGTTGCAGGACCCGATGCAATTCCTCGACATGCTGCTCAACGGTGTACCGGGTCCATGGTTTTGGTGATTGTCCAAAACCCAGCAGGTCGACAAATATAAGTTGATGTTTGGATGCCAACGGTTGTACGCGTGTCTTCCAATAGCGGGAGGTGGCACCGATACCGTGCAGGAAGGCGACAGGATTACGTGTACCGCCGAGTATTTCATAGTGCAGCATTTATGACTCCGGACTGACTCCTCAGTGGCGATGCCCCAGTATTGATGGAGGCCTTGCCTCAAGGGTGGCGGCTTCTGTATCTTCCGTAAAATGAATTAGTATCCGCTTCAGTTTTTCAGTCCACCTGTCATCAAGCGTTGCTCCGGCTTCCGCTACTGCAGTCTCAATCTGGGATTCAGTGGCCTGTAGAAAATCGTAAGTAACGTCTATGCGATTTTCATTTATTTCAACATAATGAGTACCCATCATATTCTCTATATAGTTAATGACTTTTTCGGCAACCTCCTGTGGTAATGGTTCAGCCAGTTTCAGTGTTCTTGTTTTCAAGATTTCTTTGCCGGCATGTTTTGGCGCTTCATTACCAGGATATCCAATATAAAGATGTGGATTGGACTGGAACCTTTCCAAACACTGCTGTGAGCAGAACCTAAAGTGCTTTTCCTGATAATCCAGACAGATATCATCAGAGCTTACTTCCATATTGCAAACAGGATCTATGAGAGCTATGAGATGGCTATTCATGATATTCCTCCAGTGTCTCACTTGTTGTTCAGTATGTTCGAGCCTACAACATATGTGTTGCGCAAAGGTCAAATCCATATGAAGAGGAAGTGAAAGAGTGACAGGAAAGATTTACTCTGAAATCCACAACCGGGCGAAGAAAGAAAAGACTATTATTGACTGTAGTGACGAAGCCGGTGTCCGTATAGATTCTCGATAAACGTTTTTAGGCAACGCTGTGTAAGAGATGAATGCTCCGTTACAAAGCCTTACAAAACGGCAGTTTTATGACATCAAGCGCTTACATGAAGGTGTTTCAATAGTTACCAAGCATTAAATGTGCTGATTGATGAACACTTACTTAATACAAAAGGAGTTAGCTATGAAACAGCAAAAGACATCTCTTATTTTTTCAGTAGCGATGGCTACATTTCTCACCACGGGTGTGGCACAAGCCGATCTTAACATCAGTAGTATTTTTTCGTTGCTTGAAGAAGTAACTTACCCGAATGGAGCGTCAGCTACTGCTGAAAGCGATGTACTATCAGACGCAGACAAGGCTGCATTGGAGGCGATTTTCGCAATGGAGGATGAGTCCATTGATGTTAATACCCCTGTCTCTCGAGTGGATATGGCCTCTATGGAGACTATTGGTAGTGAAAGAGCTGAAGTGACGCGCAGTTTCAATATCAACCAAACGGGTTTTACCGTGATCGATCTGAATATGTAAGACAATAAACATAGTTATAACCAGGCCCTCGGGCCTGGTGGGGCAGAAGAGAGTATTCTAAATGCCTTACAAGTTGGCTTAATAACGCGAGGTCAGGAGAAGTGAATATCAAAAGCAATCATTATGACTTTTTTAGTTTCGACCCTTCCATTTACCGCGAATACCGATTCCAGGCACTCAGGGTATGAAACCTGAAAAGAAAAGTGCTCATTCTGGTCATGGCATGCCAACAGGGGATGCCCAAGCTTTAAAGATAACGGGTTGGTTGACTGGCATTTACTTTATCGTTGAACTGATAATTGGATACTGGAGTGGTTCGGTAGCGGTTATTTCAGATGCGTTTCACACGTTTTCTGCTGTTGGAGGCGTACTAATCGCCCTGGTAGCTGGGTACTATTCAACCCGACCCGCCTCGCAATATGCGACTTTTGGTCTGATTCGTTCCGAGATTATCGGCGCACTCTTCAACGGAGTCTTTTTGTTGATTATGGCCCTGTTTGTTTTCTGGATGGGTTATCAACGCCTTCTTTCTCCCGTTGAAGTCCCCACGGGCCCTATGTTGTTTGCAGCGGCGGGTGGTCTAGTCACCGAGCTTGTCAGCTTATGGTTATTGTTTGGGAGGCAAAAAGATAATCTTAATATGAAAGGTGCGATATGGCACGTGATACAGACCTTTGTCGGAAGCATTATTATTATTGTCGCTGCTTTAGTCATAAAATTTACGGGTTTTTATCAGATTGATCCTATTTTAGGCATGTTGTTTGGCGTGGTACTTCTTTGGGCGTCTTGGGGGATAATTCGAGAAGCAACGCGCATCCTTTTACAAACCGTTCCTGAAGATTTTGATCTTGAGGAAATGGTGGTTGCAATTGAAAAAATAGATTCAGTTCAAGATGTCCATCACGCCCATGTTTGGGCGTTAACAACAGGGAAAAACATTGTATCAATGCATGTCCTTGTTTATGAAGCGGTAGACCAAAAAAAGATACTAAATGAAATACATGGATTACTGAAAAAAGAGTTTTCTGTATATTTTTCAACAATTCAAGTTGAGACTAAATGCCCAGAAGGGAATGAAACATCTGATATCGACGTTACGACACATTCAGTACACACCCCCTAGAAGAAAACAAGGACACCAAAAATCACTTAACAACAAACTTATTGGTGAAAAATATGAGAAAAACTGGCTATATCAGCATTTTATTGACTGTTCTGTTAATAGGGTTTTTAGTGGTTTGGTTTGGAGTATTCAACGTTTCCGCAAAAGAGAAACATTGGAATGTAACAACAAAGATTTTGGAGCTTGTTAGAGAGCGCTCTATCTCAGTTCGTGCTGATAGCATTAAAGCACCCGACTTATCTAGTCTTGACATGATATCAAAGGGGGCAAAAAACTTTGATGCCATGTGTACTCAATGCCACTTATCTCCTACAACGAAGCCAACTGAACTAAACCTTGGGCTATATCCCCAACCGCCTGTTTTTTATAAAGAGAAACATTCTGGGCATGGATCAGCAAATACATTTTGGACGATAAAAAACGGACTTAAGTTAACAGGGATGCCTGCATGGGGGGATTTTCATACAGACGGACAAATCTGGGAAATGGTTGCCTTTCTGGAAAAAATTAACGGTATGTCGGTATCTGAATACACTCAATTGGTCGGAAAGGGTGGGCATATGCATAAAGAGAACTCTGAACACAGCAAAGATGATAGTGTATCCGATAGTGGTTCTACCCGTCACGGTGATCTTGATGAAGAACATAACCATTAATTGAAAACCTATTCTTCGCGCGGTCACGGATGCGGATTTCTAGCGGCTGATTTTTATCGATAGCTGCGTTGCTGAAACAGTTGCGTAGCCCGCTATGCGCCCGTTTCAGCCCTTGCTCTCAATAAAAACTAGCTCGCTATAATTTCCGCATCCGTGGCCGCGCGAAGAATAGCAGGACATGAAAGTAGATTCATCAGTGTCGAAATATACTGCTTTTCTAGGGTATTCCGTACTTATAAAAATTAGAAAGTAAAAAACCAGCAAAATCAACGCCAAAAATCCCAAACACCTATGACACGTGACCATGTAGAAAGCCTGAATCTCAAATTTGGTTCGTATTCGTAACGATTCCAATTCCTGCAATACATCGATATGACTGGTCTAATTTTCAGGCCCTGGAAACCTCCGTGAAAACGACCGCCAACTTCTTTCCGCTTTTCGTAAATCCGAGCATGTCCTCCTGCGTGTTGTATGGCGGATTACTGCCACCAGGCCCGCCAACCCGGCGCCGGAGATTTCAATGACAAGTGGTCTTGTATCCACGTTGATCACTGTTTCATCAATGATGAATGAACAAATCTTCCGGCAGGTTACCGTGTACCTGCAGTTTGGATTTCCCCTGGATAACACGGTATTTTGGCAGCGTTTAGGCAGGCTTGCAAAGTGGGCTTGGATTTCCTATCCTTTGGAATGTGGCTGAGGGCGTAACTAAGTCCATGAGAGGTAAGATGTAAGTACTCGATCAGAAGTATTTCAACAATATCACACTGGATTTTTTTCATATTCAAGGTGCATAAATAGACGCGTAGCGGGCTACGTAACTGTTTATGCAACACCGAAGATGATAAAGAAGACAAGTAAAATGTTGGAATATTTATAGCCGAGTACTTAAAGTCTGTTGACTCTGTAGTAACTATAGCCTTTAGCTTGTTGGAATACAGTCCTTGCAAACAAACAATAGGCTTGATTATGACAGATCAGTGTAGTGGACAATGTACAGAAAAATCCGAAGATTCTCCTTCCACGACTTCACTACATGATGCAGAAGTTATGGAAGGTGGCTATGTCAGTATGTTTATCGTTCCCAAAATGGATTGTCCTTCCGAAGAGCGAATGATTCGTTTATCGCTGGATAATCTTCTGCCGAAGATTGGGCTTGAATTTGATACACCAAATCGCAAGGTCAAGGTCTTTCATGGCAATAATATTGAGGAGATCCAAAAACGTATGGAGTCGCTTGGGCTGGGAGCGACTCTGGATCATACCCGCCAGATTGATGAGGATCATTTATCAGAGGCATTGCTGCAGGCAAAGATCGACGATAAAAAGGAATCAAATATTCTCAAATGGTTATTACTCATCAATGGCATCATGTTTTTTGTTGAATTGTCCGTTGGCTGGTTTGCACAATCGACGGGGTTAATTGCTGACTCGCTGGATATGTTTGCCGATGCGACGGTTTATGGGGTGTCACTCTATGCCGTGGGTCGTAGCGTTCGATTGAAACTACGTGCTGCACACCTTTCAGGCTGGCTACAAATCTTCCTGGCTTTAGCTGCGTTGAGTGAAGTCTTGCGGCGCTTTGTTTATGGCAGTGAGCCAGCTTCTACCCTGATGATGGTGTTTGGGTTTGTGGCTTTGGTGGCCAATACGTTTTGCCTGGTGTTGATTGCTAAAAATAAAAAAAGTGGTGCGCACATGGAAGCCAGCTGGATATTCTCGGCGAATGATGTCATCGCTAATCTTGGCGTGATGTTGGCCGGTTTTTTGGTGGCAGTCACTGGCTCGCGTTATCCTGACCTTGTCATTGGGCTGGTGATTGGGATAATCGTTTTAAATGGTGCGCGTCGTATTTTACAATTGAAAGCATGAATATATTGAGATCTTTGCAAGAGAGATATGACGGATAAAAAAACCTTGAATTTCCCGGCTTTTTCCTAAAAATTCGCTCAATAGCTCTGCTATTCACCTCTTTTTTTAAGAAAAACCTATAAAATCACGCTGTTTTTTCTCTCGCTATACTCTCGTGTAAAGGTCCCACATCATACCTTTTTCTTTTGATAAATGAGCATTGCTATGCTTAATACAAGCACCGTCAGTTGACAGCCTACTCCCTGAAGCGTTGGGTAAATACCGAGCATTTCAATGGTGGGTAATTTATAGCGTGCTGCCTTAGGTCATCCTACTTTTAGGCAAACGGTGAAACCTCAGCTTGCGAAGTGGGCTTGAAACTCCTATCCTTTAGACCATGCGATTAAATTCGAAAATTAGTAAAGAAAATACCACTTTATTGGTCTCAGTTCGCTAGTAAAAACTATGCACTTTCAGTGCAAGGCTTTAGCATTATCATTTTACAACGGTCGCATAGCGACTCATTGCAGTTTAACTGGAACGACTTTCAGTCGTTCGTAAAACAACCTATGGACTTTCAGTCCATAGTGGTTGAGTTATCGCATTTCTTACGTTATTCATAACGGCTTGTACTTCCCTGATGCATGAAGCCAAACAGCCTGTTTATGCCCCTAAATCGGGGTATGTTGTGTTTAGTCGAGTTATCACTAACAAGGTAAAAAAAGGTACCCTGGTCAGCGGAAATATCAGGACAAAATCAACCTCTGGGAAGCGAATATCAATTCCAGGTCATATTCACATTACTCTGACTGGTCAGGATGGAAAAATACTTGAAACGATCAAAGCACGCACTCACCGCAAGTATGGCAATAGTGCGATTTGGCATTTTGCTGGATTAATAAAAACTCTCCCGCTGAAGGGTAGCCTGATTACCGTGAAGTACCATGGAAGGCAATTAGAATGACCCTCCTTTAACGCTTTTTGCGATACTAAAGATGTCACTTCATGAGTTACAACCACGCCCCGCTCAGGCAAAAGTTCATACAGTATTCTTGCGAAGTGGGCTTGAATTTCCTATCCTTGGCATCGTTAATTTGTTTTAAGGTGGTATGCATGGCTTCCAGTTCGAGCATTTGTTGTTGGATTTGTTGTAGTTTTATTTCCGTCAGGTCTTTTACTTCTGCACAGGTGTGTGTATCGCGTGTCTGGAAAATAGTCAACAGTTGACGACATTCCTTTAATGAAACAAACGCCTTTTGCATGTCTAATAAAACGGAGTTGTTGCAGGGTCTCCTGATTGTATTGGCGATAGCCATTAGTACTTCGCATATTGGGCGTAACTAAACCAATTTTTTCGTAATGGCGCAGTGTATCGGAGGATGTTCCTGATAGTTTTGCGAGTTCACCAATTTTCATAGGGTTAACCTTTGTTTCCAGTCTTTGGTATAGACGCTCACTTAAATCTCTTGGGGTTTTATTCCCCGCCCCTTGGGGCGAAAAATAGGCAAATAAATCTCCGGTTGAATACCCCGATTTCGAGAGAAACGAGAAAGTCGAGCGGTAGCGAGAGAGCTTGCTCCGGGGATTTTTATTGGTCTCAGTTCGCTAGTAAAAACTATGCACTTTTAGTGCAAGGCTTTAGCATTATCATTTTACAACGGTCGCATAGCGACTCATTGCAGTTTAACTGGAACGACTTTCAGTCGTTCGTAAAACAACCTATGGACTTTCAGTCCATAGTAGTTGAGTTAATTTCCCATAGAGACGTTGCATGCAACGTCTCTATCACCGTATCTGGTAAATTTAAAATGTGAAAATCTATAGCTGAAATATGAGTATAAACCTTGGAGGTCACTTTAAGGTCAACTAGAATTTAGATTTATTATTAGGATGTCCTTTATTTTGTCTCTTCTTTTGCTTTTTTCCTTCGCGCATTGATGCTGGAAATAATGTCTAAAAATGAAAACGTGTACTCAATAAATACCGCAGTTCCTCAGCATTGTTAAGATCCTTGGCAACGCCTCCTTCAAGCACCCATTTTGGGTGTACCCACTGCAAACCCAGCGTCACTTGGTTTGTGGTTCTATTGCCTGCTTTCCATCGTCCGTTTAATTCCATTACACTGTTCATTTCGCTGGCGATTCCCCAGTCAGGGCGTTCTGTGGGCGAAAGGCGATATTGCCATGACACATCATAGCGTCCGCTATCGTTACGATCACCCACACCCGCTTGATATAGAGCATCCACATCAAGTTCGTTGCGCCCAATATATTGGGTATAAACAAAGCCTGTCTGAACCGCCGCATCACATTCTTTTTCGGTAGGGATAATGGCTCCACCGAGTAAGCCCAATCTACGGGTTCCTGTCTGGGTATCTTGCTGTTTGACAAGATGGCGATATAACACGGAAACATCATCTTGCCGATTACCCCCAGAGAGTGACAGTCGGTAAGGTATACCCAATAGTAGCGTCTGTTTGGCACTGATACCATAGGCTCCACTAGTGATTAAGGTAGTAGTATCAGCATCCTTAGTCTGTTCAACTGTGAAACGAATGACCTTTCCCTCTTTTTCTACTGGCAAAGCAACAAAGGAGCGCAAGCCCATACTATAAGCACTAGCTGTTAGCAGGCTTATCCCAATGATGGTTGCTCTGGCATAAAGATGAAATAGTGCTTTACTCATTTTTTTCTGCTGTTTCTTTACCTTCATCTTTATCTTCAACTACTACTGTGACTTTTGTAGGGGTAAAGCCAGCATCTAGCACTGCTTGTTTAATCGCATCCAAAGTGGGAGCATTCTCTTCGGTTTCCAGTCGAACTTTCTTTAGTTTCAAACTGACTTCCACCTTGTTAACGGATTTCATTTTTTTAAATTTTCTTTGCAGACTATCGACGCAAAATGGACAGGTCATACCGTGAGCATTGATCTCAACGGTTCTGGCAAACACTGATTGTTGGTTGAGTAGTATGGAAAGCAGACCCACTATTAATAATCGTTTCATTGTTTATCTCCTTATTAAATTGAGTTTTATCCTCTACAGGTCAAGTAGCTGACGAAGTGATAACAACAGCACACTAGCAAAAAATCCAATACACCAGATAATGACACTCAACCAGAAAATGCGTTTATTCCAACGCTTTGCTGACAGGCAATGAGCGGCTAATTCAGGATCAATTGGGCAACTTTGATTGGGTCGCCAGATGACCCATGCCAGAACCGCTAGCAATACTGCCGAAAAACTGAGTGTCCAAAGTTTATGTTCTGCAAGGAATGCCAATCCGGGAATGTTGTAATTTAAACTCGCCACAACCGCACCAAAACCCAATGACACTAATAAGATAGGTAAAGCACAACACAAGAGTGTTCCACTGGTAATAAACAGAGTTAGCCAGCGAAGATATGGTTTTTCAGACCACTGATTGTTTGTAGGTTTATGCTGATCCACAACATCCTCCCCCTGCGTTCCCACATACACCTTGCTCCTGAATCGGTGGACACGGCACAGTCCCGTAAGAACAAAAAACACAGCAATCACCTGATTTCGGTTTAAGTAAGGTACGACACTCTGCGCATTCGTGAAACCACAGGCAAGCATCAGTTGGCATGGTTAGTACCTCTTTGTAACCGCACTCTGGACAAGTCAGTTCAGATTGATTAATTATTTCTTTCATTGTTATCTCTTGCTGTTATTTAGAGGTAGTATAAAACCTGTAGCAACTATAGGTTCAAGAGGTTTTTTCTATGCAAACAAAATTTTTTTCGATAGGGAAGCTGGCAAAACAAGCTAACTGCAAAGTAGAAACCGTGCATTACTATGAAAAAACAGGGCTTATGCCAGAGCCGCCCCGCACCGAAGGTGGGCATAGAGTTTATGCACTGGAATATGCCAAACGGCTTAACTTTATTCGTCGTAGCCGAGAGCTGGGTTTTAGTATTGAGCAAATAAAGGAACTACTCCGGTTTATCGACGAACCTGATCATTATTGTGGAGAAGTCAAAGCGATGGCGATGCAACAAACCAGAGTTGTACAGCAGAAGATTGACGATCTGGAGCGTCTTAAAACAGGGTTGAATCAAATGGTCTCCCAATGCAAAGGTAAAGGTTATTCTGTGGAGGATTGTCCAATTATTGATGCGCTTTATGTGCAGGGTGACTGAGACTAGCTCTCCTGCAATTTTACTTCTCACGCTGTGTTTACGTACTCATTCTACATGACAACGAAAACTGCTCTTTTAAAAAGAGGAGGTAGGGTTTACGTTTCTTCCAGATTAAATAAATCACTGGTATTACAAATCTGAAGTTTCACCGTTTTACTAAAGCAGGATGGCCTAAGGACTGGGGGGGTAGTATTTTTTGAGGGGTTTGCTTCATTCTAGGCAAACCCTATTAAAATACCCCTACGCCCCTGGATACCCCTCTAAAACGGTGAAACTTCAGTTACAAAGGACAACCTAAAAAGTATCCAACCTTAGAATGAAAATTACTAGGTTCTGGAAAACCCCGGTTGAATCTTGTACGCTACCCTAATGCTTAAGCAGTTTCTAACGATTTGGCTCATTGTCTGCACCCTCGGATATGGCGCGGTGTGGGCATTTGACGGGCATATCAATCAAGCGGAAACTCACCCGCTAGCGGATGAAAATCCAGCAAGCATGGTCGATGCGCTTAATGATTACAACGACGACCACAACGACGATCACAACTGCGACCATTGTTGCCACGCTTCTGCACATATTGTTGCGTTGCGTGCCTATGAATCTGACAGTGTGTTCTCTAGCGTTCATCATGACCACTTTTCCTATCGACAATCCCATTTAGTTCACTCTGTTTCACCTCTTCTACGTCCCCCCAAAGTTTGAATTCTGATTATTGACCGATATTCCTGACCCTCAATAGGTCGGTTAATTCTCGTGCTC
>JAUTBT010037862.1:0-17713 GCA_032361225.1 Lepetodrilus schrolli
GAGAGAGAGAGAGAGAGAGAGAGAGAGAGAGAGAGAGAGAGAGAGAGAGAGAGAGAGAGAGAGAGAGGGAGGGAGAGGGGGGAGAGAAAGGAAGAAAGAGAAAGAGAGAGAAAGAGAGAGAGAGAGAGAGAGAGAGAAGGGAAAAAGAGAAAAGAGAGAGAAAAAAGAGAGAGAGAAAGAGAGAGAGAGAGAAAGAGAGAGAGAAAGAGAGAGAGAGAAAGAGAGAGAGAGAGAGAGAAAGAGACTGAAAAACACACACAGACTGAAACACACAGACTCTCACACACACACACACACACACACACACACACATATATATATATACATACATACATACATACACACACATACATACATACATACATACATACATACACACACACACACACACACACTTCGTTAAAGTCTGTAAATTTAATTGCCCATACTGAATTTTGTGACAGTAGCATTTCTGAACAGATACAGGTGTTCCTTCAAGCCTCTGAGAAATGCCGCCCTTATGCTGAAATTACTGGCGGACACGACGAGCACGTGACACTTAGTCAAAATCAGCTGCTCCAATATTGCCGTCTCAAACCCATCACAGGCAACCGTGTGTTTTCTTTGACGGTCAATATGCAGAATCTCCCCGCCACTGTCCAAAGACTTCTTACCAAATCTGCTTCGAGCCATTTCTCGAATTTGTAGCGAGTCGGTTGCTATGAATAAACGAGAAGCGTTCTTCACGAAAGGATCGAGAAAGTCCCACAATGCCTCTACAGATTCGACCGAATTCCGGTTTGGGCTGTCGTTTGGCACAGAAGGATTCTTTCCTATCCGAACATGCGCACACACAAGACTTCCTTCCTTCTTGAGATTTACAGTTCGTAGAAGGCTTTTAATATGATTCTGTAAATGCCTCGTGGGCTTCATCAACAATTTCCACCCATTTTTAAAAGCCACATGCCTTCGAGTCTTCGTCCAGTCGGGAAGACTCTCTTTATAGTGAGGGTTCGCTTTTATGGCATTGATCAAATCCGCGCTCGAACGTAGATATATCACATCGTATGAAAACACTCTGTTCACATCCCGATATCGAACCACGCTTTGATACGCCGTGTCGCGAACACCTCCGATTGTGACGGACGATTTCCCCGCCAATTCTGAGGCAGGGAGGTCCCAGTTGTATTGGTTTGGTTCAAGGAACTTCCTGACGTTGCAGGGAGAAGTCATGTTGAGTACGAACTCTCTGTTGGTAACGATGGACAAGAGATACGCTGCCACGACCCCTCGTTGTCGGTCTCCCCACCCAGAACAGGCATACCGATTGTCACACAGATACACCAAGTACCTCTTCTTACCGATGCCGCTGCCGATCTTGGACCCAATGTCTCGGTCGTCCTCAAGAAGCGAGTCTCTTATGCCTTTCATTGGACGTTCAACACCGGAAATGCTACTGGAAACATTTGCTCGATTATGGGAAAGATTATCGTTATGGGACTTCGTCCTTTTGGGGTTTATGCGTTTGCTTTCGGAACGCATATGTTTAGTTTGGAACTCCAAGTTCGTGAGATTCGCAAGTTCATTCTGAATACCTTTCCTCTTCTCGAGCTCGAGAATCATATGTCGAAGTTTGCGAAAACTTCGGTCGGTCTGAGTTGAGTATTTGAGACGGTTGATGTGGTGGAGGTAGAGAAGGCAGCTGGTAAAGCCCGTGATCAGAAGGACCAGCATTGAAGCCTTCATATTGCTCCTCATGGCGGACAACTGAGGAAACAAAAGGACATGGACGTATTGGAGCATCTTCATATCTGGTAAAAGTACATTAACATTTGGAAAATATATGGAACTTGTTATTGTATCCGTGTGCAATCTCAACGCTACCTGCAAATTATAAAGAAGCAAAAATATAATAGATGAAATAAAATACTACAAGCCGAATGTACAAATGTGTTACATAAAAAGTCCCCGATATTGACATAAAACAATATATATTCATGTATTAATATGGTCAAAATATAATGACAGACAAGTTTCTTCTCAAAATCCACACTAGTGACATAGATAACACACAATACTAGCAAATGCAATATATAATACAATTATTAATATGATTATTAGTATATGTATATGTTCTTGTGTCTTGATACAGGGTCCATTTCGTCGTATAGTAGTTTATAATATAAATAATAGATAGTTGGCGTATTGGTTTGGCGGTGTATTCAACCATGACCTATGTTGTTTAGCCAATGGGACGTGTACCAATAGATAATAGGATACCTACTTATCGTATACAAATTATAATCCCCAACTATTACTCTTTCTCGAAGTTCAACTATCCACTAAGATACCATATTGCTCCTTTAAGTGCCCGGTCGCCTTATACAACAGGCCCCCGTTTTACAACGACATCCTAAATGTAGGAGCTCCTAACTTTATGACCCAGTTTATCACGTCCTAAATTCGATAACGATTTAAGAAGGAATAAGACTTGTGACGTCGTCGTGAAACACTTGTTACGAGATGACACCTCTTAGGACTGGTTTAGGAGCTCCTAAATAGTTAGGAGGCCGTTGTGAAATGGGGGCCAGATCGCTACGCAATAATTTACTAAGGTCTCGTAGTACTTACGTGATCTTCGTGAAACGCTGCCCTGTAGCCGATTAAATGTCGACGATTCAACACAGTTTAAGTATATTAATAGCATACAACGGGATGTATATAAATATTGTACCACATCAAGCTACGCAGTGAACCCATGAATGAAATAGACTTTAGCCGACATTTTATTGTTCGACATACTTATAATAACATGGCCGCAAAAGTAGTGCATGTATATGAAAGGCTCTCGGGTAAGTGGGACGACCCCAAATCGGGTACGCGTTACTGAGTTTACCAGATACGTATGTCACATTTGAAATTAAGCAACTGTCTAGTAAAGAATGACATGTATGTCTACAGGTTCCCATTGTGTGAACTTACATCATGTTTTCCTTTTCAAAGTCCCATTCAGTGCTTCATTCGTATGACGTGTGTATACATCCTCATGTAAATTTGCCGTGATATAGGGTAACCAAACATAATCATGTATATTTACTCGTATTCTGATCTTAAATGTATGGACAATGGATATCCACGGATGAAGTAAATTAAGCGCCAGTCATTAACAAACAGAAAAAAAACGTATCTTACCTTGAAAATGTCTAAATAACAGTGAAGTAGAACAGAGCCCCGCCGAACCCCTTGTGTTGTGACGCGGAGGATCATCCGACTACGAATATAATACTATTTGTCATGCGTGGCTATTATGTGATCTTCTTCAAATATGTCAACCAGAAAAGAGTGCATTTCGTGGCATACTGAGTGGATTTCGTGGCTTACTATGAAATGCCCCAGCTTGTCAACACAGTGTACGTATTTCTTTAAACAAAGAGTACCACTTAATTAGTTAACGATGGATTAAACTGGCGTTGACATTCTACAAGCTGAACCGCTTGCATTGATGCTTTAAACCTCTCGGCCTATTGTATATACATACTATTAATTTTGTACCTCACATGCTATAGTTAACAGCTCCATTGAGTAGCTAGTCTATATCCCTGGCGCTATGTAAATAACTTACTATTATTTATTATTACTAATAGTTAGTTTTCTGTTCTGTTCTTAAAGAGGCAAACTTGAAATAATGCTCGTACTTTGATATTGTTTAAAGCAATATTGCTACGCATACTTGCCAGTTGTCCCATACAACGCGTAGATATCGTAAATGTAATTAGATTGTGTTCTAAATAGACATTTCCAAACAGTTGTTTTGTTGTTTCGATGTGTTGTAGGTCGGTGCTGACGGACAGAGTATCCTTTCACGAAGCTCTTTTATCCACCAAGAGACCATAACGCTCTTTTTGCCGATACCTAATACACTGCAACGAGAGCGCTATGTTCTCTCAGCGGATAAGATACCCACATGTGCATGGATATAAATATCATCTACGATTCTACGAAATGTTCGAAATGTGTTCTTGGTCAAAACGTTATCCCCCGACACCATCAACTATCTGTTTTTCACCCAGGAGAGAATGGGTACCCGGAGGGATGAGATGGACATAACATATTGTAGCGCCTTGAACGGCATCTTAGGTTGCATACTCCCCAGGGAGTTAAAAAGGAAATTAAGCCAAACAGATCCATTAACCGGGGTAATAATGTAGCGCTATGAGCATGCTTTCGAGCGTAGATTTGGCGCAATATAAATGTTCACATAAAACAATAATTCACTCGCTCATTCGTTAAATGTATTGCAGTGTCTTGCAATTTCGTATAGCATTGCGAATGTGAAGACAGAATGTGCAGATTTTCTTGTAAATCTTATGTAAAAAAAGAAGAAGAAAGTAACATAGTTGATCAAGACCTGGGGGTTGGTGTTCATTAAAAAATGTATTGCAGTAAATGAGTGCATTTTGTTGCTGAAGCCGACTTTGTATAAGGTGTGTTTAATAATAAGAATAACAATGAAGATCGTATCGCGCAATAACTACACGTCATCGCACTAATGCAAGCTCAAGGCGCTGCAGTGGTTTTTAAAGTTCATATGTTCTCAACAAGTCTTAAATATTGATTTCAAAATGTCAGTCTATGTTGTGCGACATCCACGTCACAACATTATCTATGTCCAAATGATTTGAGGATTGGTAAGTTGGTGATAAATTCGAAGAGATGTAGAAGGTTGTTGAAGACTATTAAAAGGAACGTCATCTTTGTCATCTTCTTCAACAGCATCATTTGTCTACGACACGTTCACCCGCGTATTTCACCTAAGCAGTTATCGTAGACGTATCACATCCAAGATCCAGACGCATCATACCAAAGATCCAGACGCATCATACGATATCCAATAGCTGGATCTGGACCAATATGCGACAGGTTGCAGCTAGGGTTCATGGAGTTTACCAATCTCGTCCATGCATTATGAACACCAACAAACAAAAAACAGAAGACGCTGTTGTGTACGCGAGTATTCCTTTAATACAGGAACTTCATTCTGCAGACTGGAGACACAACGGCGGGAAGCAGACGGACTAACACAGAAATCACAAGGTCCGTCTGCTTCCCGAGTCCTGACGGCATCTCCAGCCCGCGGCATTCACCACCTTAATGTACGACTACAGATCAGATCAAGTTCGTCATCGTCACCGTCAGTCATCGTCGTCATCATATACGGTGCCAGGTACGCCTGGCATCTTGAGGTACTTAGTGTTTTCGAGATGATACTGGTACAAAAATAACCAATGGAATTCCTTGGCTGATCTAATGAACACATGGTGGGTTACCTCCCTTGAATTTCTGGATTTAAATACATTCTAAATTAACAATGAACATGCGGCCTGAATATAAAAACGTATTAGCTGTGGTGTATTTGAGTAATGTTGAACATTATATTTTCAAGCAACAATGGATTCGGCAAAAAGGGAAATAACCAACCAACAAGAACACAAGATATTAACCGAAGGCAAAGAGGAACCAGTGAAACATATTGGAAAAAATATTCATGAAGCTTATTGTCACCTTAAAATTGTATTGCAAATACTTTTAATACACCAAAATAGCCAAAAACTAAAATAAATATTTTCATCAGAAGGCAGTTGAAGATCTAGGGCATTTTTCATTCAATGTAACAAGAAGTTGCTGCACTCGTAATTGTCAATATTCGGGAGGCCTTCGCCATTAACACATTTAGCCTACGATTTCCAGTGAAAACACAATTAGCAAGGTGACAAAAGCCTATAAAGACAATAATTGCTGCAGAAGCTGATGGCACTCTAGGTGGGTTCTCAACCCTGGTCAGATAGCAATCATGGTCACAATGAAATGTCACTTTAAGCAAGCTGAGGTCATTACATTCTTATGCCAAAAACTGCCAAAAAATAAAGTCAACTTAAAGTCCATTTCAGACAAGCCTAGAACTTAATATAGTGCATTGGAGTTTTAGTACAGCTGAAAGTGTGAAGGTAGAGGCGGTAATTTAACGCTGTGAACCTGAAGCCAAGCTGTATAGTTTATCCTGTTGTGTCCGTACCAGTAGTAAGACTAATTAGCTGCTGAAATACACTCAAGTGTACATATAGCTCATATGGTCGTGTGTGTGTGTAGGAAGGTATAGATCATAATATATTTTACAATAAATTCCAGTAATGCAGAGAACAAAGCATCGGGTTCAATCAGCAGATACTGGAGCAGCAGAGAAGTCTAGACATGGGTTCATCGCCAGACACCACCATCGGGTCCAAGCCAGACAGGAAGGTTGCAGACCAAGGAACTAGTATGGCACGGTTCTCAGAACAGGAACATTCATCTGCATATTTTTTTAGGTGTCTTTATATTGCTGTATATTATACGCATAAATATAAACTATACAGTTGACAAAGTACAATCACCAGGAAATGGGAAAGTACAATCACCAGGAAATGGGAACGGTTCCAGATGAACCTCTGTCTGGTTTGGTTCCGACAACGACAGGCCTATACTCAGTATACCTGCCGAAATTCTTTAAAATGTCATATTGTCATGGCAATCCCTTGGTAACAAGGTAACAAGATTGAAATGCAAGATTTGCACACACAAAAAAAAATCTTTTTAAAAGACCACATATAAAATTGCTAGAATCACATGTTAATATTACAGAACTAAGATCAATACATTGAATACTGCCTAACATTCAAGTTAAATGGTTATAACCTTGTTCAAAACACTATTCATTATGGTAGTACTGAAGAGACATGTCACGTGATAAAACAGATCGTGTCCGAGGTAAGAAAGTACAGTTCAAGAATCCGATACCCACAGGCTTTGGCAACTTATTACAATGCAATTTTATATTGAAAAGTTACAAAGTATACTCACGTTGAAGGATACGTTTTAACTCTCAATAAATTATGATAGTGCAATATAAATAGTCACAATGGGCACTGAAGCATACTACATGCTTAAATTCACAAATGAGGTATCTTTTATGAGGTAACGGAACTACGAATTAATAATTTCAAATATTATTTTTTTTAAAACAAAAAAAAACATTGTCAGTTCAAGCAAGGGTTCAGCAAATAAATATGAATACCAGTATTCCTTTTGAGGTAGTAGGAGACATCTTCATGTCTTCTAGAAGACAGCTGCATAAATGCTTATTTGGTTAAAAAGAAAACCAGTCACACAAGTATGAATCTACGGCAGTTGTCTAGTGTGACACCAGCTGTTTAACACCATCCTGACAGTGTATACAATGAAGTTTGTGATCAACAACAGTGAAATGACATATATATTTATATATATATATATCGGTATATGATGCAATATTGGCATTTTACACCCCCCCATGGTTTCCAACATTCAAATACAATGTATTTCTCAAAATGATTTTGTACACACTGAGTTTGCATGATAGGAGAACATTGGGACAGCTCTAATAAGACCAGCTAGCAATGTATTCTCTACAACACATATATATTAGTTAAAACTTGGTAGTTAGCACTTTGGATGCTTTAATAAGCCAATACCAACAACAGTTGAAGACATTTCCTGGCCCCAAGTCAAGATGCCAAATTTTAACAATGCATAATAATGGGTAGTAAAAACATTTCAACATTCCCGTTGCTCAATAAAATGTAGATAGCACTTGTAAGTCAACTGATAGTACCTAGTGAAATTGTTCAGAACAAATTGCCTATTGTTATTCTTAATACAAGATTATCATGAAAAATTGGGCTTGGGCAAAGAGATCATGTGAATACTACGCACAAATTTGTTAAATAATCTTTCTCGAGAGAAATAATTTTCCATATTTTAAATTAAATAACCTGTATCTTATAAATTAATGGAGAGAGATAAACATGCAAGGGCACGAAAAAAAATACGAAAATCAATTTATATCAACATTTACATATTGTGACAATAGTACAAAAGCATAGCCAAATGCTGCCTCTTTACCACTGGACAAGAAGTAAACAATTTGAGCTGGAATTGGGGCTACCGATGTCCATCCAACAGTTGTAGAACTAAAACAATTAATAAAATGTGTGTATAAATGATTACCCTTTGCGTAGATCAAGAGTTTCAACAAGACATAAAATCTTGACAACAATTTTCTTAAAAAGTCAGTATTAAATATGCCATATATCTGGTTAAAAGTACCACTTAACTGAAGAGTTTATGCCACATAACACTGGATTCTAGTAACTGAGAACACAATAGTAAATATAACTTGATACTCTTCCATTGGAACCATTTAGGGACATCTATGACAACCTGTCTTGGAGGGTTTGTCCACCTTAAAATATTGCATTGCTGTTAATTAGCAGAGAGACACAGTATTCATGATTTCCACAATATTGATGGTAATACAGAAAATCCAAAACATGCATGACCTCACAAGACAGTTCTTGACCTCAAAGAGTATTTTTAAAACAACTGGATCCAGTCCAGATGGATGTAAAGAAATCTTACAATTTACAAAACTTCACATTACCATTAACCAAGTGTTTTCTGTATTTGAAAATCACCACGAACACTAAACAATAACACTTCCTGCTGTAAACATTTCATTCAATAAATATTCTGTACCTCAAGGTCAATGTAGTGAATACAAATCTTCACATGCCACAACAGAGTGATGGGAAGAACTTATGTATAGAGAATTGAGATAATATTTGTGTACTTTACAACAAACACCTGGAGCATTGCCTTAATTCGATAAACAGTTTTACCACTGTGCCAATACAAAAGTATATGCGTGTTGTTAAGAACATTTCCATACTCTTAGTACGGTCTAATGGTTGTAAACTACAAATCACCGGTTCCATGAAAACGAGACTATCACAAAGTGTATTAGAGAAAAGAAATAATAAAAAGTGGAAGATTCAAAATGCAAGGGGGAGGGGGGAAACTTACTAATTGTCTTAGCACAAACATGTTTTCAGCGTTATATTAATATCGATATCATCGTAATAGCAGCATAACAACCTGAGCCTGTACAATAAGTTAAACGCCGTACACGCTTTACATGAAATCGTACACGCTTTACATGAAGCCGTACACGCTTTACATGAAATCGTACACATAGACACAAGGGCCCTGTTTCACGAAGCCGTCGCGAGTAGATGTCCCAGAATCTGAACATGCACAAATCATGAAATTTTATATACAGATATGCTTCGAGACACTTTATGAACACAATATCATAGAATACAAGATTTGAGAAAATTGTACATGTATGTACAACAGTTTAAGCTCAAAACAGACTACACAAAAGCCCACGACACCTTTGTGAAACAGGCCCAGGAACCACCAGGAGCCTTCACATACAGTCAACCATTTGTGGTGCATTTCGTACAGCTAACCTACGGGGAAATATATTTTCCATATTAATGTACATTTCTAAACCTGTTAGATGAATGTGAGAGTTTCCTCCCTTACCCTAACCATTCTCCTATGTTCTAAGGCAAGATCTGTGCACTGTCCATTCTTTATTTCGACTCGTCCATTGTGCAATATCAAAGTCAAATAACCGACAATTGCTTCCCAATTAATAAGATCATTTAAAATTTTCAAGAGCATAATTGTGACCCGTCTTTAAATATAAAATATTGACAGAAAAAAAAGTGGTCGATAACTAGTATCTATTTCAAGTTCAAAATCAAACTAATGCGTACAATGCTCCAATGATGATGCAACAAGCAAGCTCTGCACGGCTCAATGCAAGGACGGCATGGAAGGCTAGTCACCAGCATGCACAGTCACCTTCGCCATCCTCCCCTTGGGAGGAGCCAGTGCTCAACAATGATGACGACCTCTTACCTACACAATACCACGATACTGACAGAATTTATCTCAAAATACCAGGAAAGTGGTATCTAATCTAATAAATTTTGACACTGTGAACAGTGTTGTAAGACATTATGTAAAACCGAAAATGGGTTACGTCATATATTCATTCGTACATGATAAAACTATCATATGTACTAGTACGTTAATAAATTAAAAACAATTTTCTAAATTTTGGATACCAAATTTCACTGGGATATGCATAAAATTGGCAGCAAACAACATTATTTCAGTGGATGAAATCATAATATCTAAAGCCTGCAACATACAAGCAGGTGATGGGTTACTGAAAGTAACAATGTTGCTTAGAGCATACGACAATACGCTACCCATGTAGAGCGATCGGTCCACCCGTGTAGAGTGACCAGGTCAACCCATGTAGAGTGACCAGGTCAACCCGTGTAGTTACAAGTCTACCCATATGGAGTGACCAATACAAGGTCTAAGGAGATACCAGTAATAGAAATTCATACGAGGCATATAAAGTAAAGATTCAAAAGGTTATCATCGTTCGTGATCTAAAATTAATAAATATGCATCATCATCATCATCATCATCATCATCATCATCATTATCATCATTGTCGCCATCATCGCGGTCAGCTGCATCGGTTGGCTGGAATACCACTGCCTTGAAGATGTGGAGACTGCTGCCATTTTGAAACTAAACAGTGCAGTGGTCACGGTAAAATAAATCAGCTAATTAATTTACGTACTCAAATTTCTTATTCTTCTCGAAATTTCAGGACAAATGCATTGAGCCATTGCTTTTAAACCTGCAAGACCTCTACTTTCAACTAGAGGAAAGATGTCTTGCACCTTTTCTTTTTTTTGTCATCACATTTTTACACAATCATCACAAAAATGGCAAGAATGAAGATACACAGAACGGCGATGGTGCACATGCTAAAACAACGTAATTCGACACATTCGAGATGAATAAACCTACATTTGATTGTTCCGACTTGGCAGAAAGCTGCACAAACAGTAGAGTTAAGTTTCTTCCTGTGTACGTGGTTTTTATCTTCCATACCGGCTGTAAACCGAGCTGGTACGACCAGATGAACGAGGTAGTCAAAGGTAATACATGTTAGAACTCGCCACCTGTCTGGCTCCACAAGTCCCCACCCACACACTGCCCCGACCCAACCCCCCAAACCAGGCCCCGGTGACACACCACAAGACACTACATCGATATAAGACTGGGATGACTGTAGTCATGACAACTAACACTCCGCCCCCCCCTCCTGAGGTATTTGTGATCACCCCAACCCACAGCCGACGACCCAAGGTTGCAAGAACGCCACGGTTCCATGTCGAGGATTAGACGACAGTGGGTCGGAATCTCAGAGGTATATTCCAGCACTCGTTTGTCTGTCCGCCTGTGGCGATTGACCGACTGGCTAGGTTACCATGCGGGCCCTGGTCGCCACGGTAACAAGCAGGTGTACGCGGTGGGGGAGGGACCGCCCTCGCTCATGTTTTATAGTGACTTAGTTACTCCCTGAGATAGACATGAGTCTAGGACGGGCTGTCCCCACCACGTGACCCGCCCAAGGGCCTCCCCAACGACGCCACCTCCTGCCCTGCCTGTTGCCGTGGCAACCGTCACCACACTGAGGTAGATACTTATGAGGTAACTAACATGTCCCCACTGGAGGAAGTGACATCATACACATAACAGCAAAGCCTCCACGAGGGGAGGTCGTGACATACACAAAATAAAAACATAGTACCAGGTCCAAGGAGGAAGTGACACAAGACAAACTGGTGCTGCCACCTCGATGCAAAGTGACACGACATGAACAAGACTGCCTTCCTTCTGTGGCGCCATCTACAAGACGACGTCACAGAGGGAGGACACCACCGTTACAGCAGTGGTGAAAACTAGGAACTTATTTAACCAATAGTAACATGATTTTGTTTAGTAAAATACTGTCATATAGAAAAAATGGAATACACTATAACTATGAGAGGTTCACAATGAGCTGCCTTCCATCGTAAACTGCAGCCAGCGATGAGGAGAGTTGCCTCCCCATCACCTCCAATGTCCAACCGTCTGACGTCGTAGTAGTCGTCGTCACCGCCGTCTCTAGCTGCCAACAGCACACTCATGGCCACGCCACGCCACAGCAGATCAACGTCATTGTCCGACCGCAGGCTCCCTGCACTGCCTGCACACACTCATTACATAACAGTATGAGGTAGGAAAGAGCTGCCTGAAGTTCCCCAGCCCTCAAGCACATTTTCCACGGCAACAGCTGATCCCAAGCTCAGCAAATACCCGTGTCCATGACAACACCTAGTAACCATGGCAAAGTTACCCTATGCACCTCAAGTCAGTTATTTTTTCTGTTCCAGTTGGCCATTTCTGCCTTTTTTCCCAGCTGTTTTTTGATGCAACAGTCCCAGGTGCTTGCAGTTAAAAATGAGGTATCATCTGTTCAATTTATTTTGCCGCTTTACCACTCTTAAAAGGAGAAGTAAAAAGTTTTGTATATAATACCCGCATCAGAGGAAGATAAGAATATCATAATGTGGATCACTGAGGCCCCATCAGCCCCTCCGCCTGGCAATGTCTGTCAGTTCGTCCAGGTTGCCACGGAGACGTGGATGGGGTCCCAGCGGCCATCACGAATGAGGTCAGTCTGAGGACAACACAATTTAGTACACGTAGATCTACACCACAGAGTCGGGCTGCATGCCGCACACGCGCGTCCCGTCGTGCACAAACGAATGAGGTAAGTGGCCCGCTCTGACCACGCCCGGGGGCAAACTGTCAACACGGTTGCCGGGGGCGACCGGACTTTCCTGAGTAGAGCAGGTTTTGCTGCTGGTGGAGTTGCTGCTCACAAGAGGTGACGGCGGGTTCCGGGGTCGCTGCAAGTCGCTGTGACCTTGACCGTGACCCGGTTCCCGCCTGGAGGTTATGTTGCTGCATGGCAGGCGAGATGAGGTAGAGCTGTTGGCTGTGACGCCATTACAGACGCTGCCAGAGTTCCTGAGATGGGAGGATGCTGCTGCTGCTACTGCTGCTGTTGCCCGAGCATCCCCTGAAGATGGAGGTTCTCGTGGATGGTGGTGTCCTTGCACGTTAAAGTCGTTGCTGACTTTCAGCATTGCCGCCTCACCATTGGCCATGCTGGCCGGGAGGGTCACCTGACTGTCATCGTCCAGACTTCCGTCAATCTCCTCCAGCGAGGCGCCCGTCATCGCTGACATCTCGCTGCTGTCCAGTCCGGGACCGCAGTCAGTTGACGCCATCATGGCCACGATCAGTGCATGGTGCTCCTGGAACAAGCAGAAGGCAGCATCTATAACTTGGGTATATCTACAGTCTGGGCATATCTACAAGCTGTGTGGATCTAAAACCTGGGTATATCTACAGTCTGGGCATATCTACAAGCTGTGTGGATCGATAATCTGGGTATACCTACAGTCTGGGCATATCTACAAACTGTGTGGATCGATAACCTGGGTATACCCACAGTCTGGGCATATCTACAAACTGTGTGGATCGATAACCTGGTAAAGGAAAGGTCCAACAGACAATGCTGGTACAAATCTCTGAATGTGGAACTGGTCATTTGAACCACGGCCATCAGTATTTCTCCAGCACAGGAACCCTTGCCGATACTGATACAGTTAAATGAGTATTTCTGTGACGTACCTCGGAGCTGGCACTGTCATTAAGACCTCCTCCTCCCCCGTGCGACACGCGACCATTGGGGATGTGTCCATTCTGCACCCTCCCGTTCATGTCCTTGACCTTGACCCCATTCGGTGTCACGATGAGATTTCCTCCACCCTGCAAACGACAACACAGAAATGATCTACTGTGAATAGCCAATACCAATGTTCTTCAAAAAGGCAAATCAACAATTTGCCATTAGATACGACTGCCAAAAATATGTGAGTTACCTTCGAATCCGATTCGATATTCTCAGGAAGGCAGGTAAGCATGGGCGTCATCACATCAAGGTCGGAGGTCGGTACCACAGTGTGCACGGGCACCGCATGGCCATTACCGTGGCCAGGAAGGTGACCGTTACCATGGTGAATCGGAGCACTGGTGTACGGGGTCTCTCTCGTTCGGAAACATCTACAACGTAAACAAGTGGATAACACTCAAGATTCTGGTTCTCGTACGATACAAAGTTTAAACCGTGCTGAACTAGAAAGGTGGAGCGTTATTGGAAGTCAAGTAAGACTCAACATCGTAGTGAAATAGAATTGTGATCTTGGTTGTACACGCCTCAGTTTTCATTCAGGAATCAGTAGTGACAGAGACGTGTTGGGAAATTACCTGTTGCGAAAAATGATGACGATGATGCAAATAACGATGCAGATGATGCCAATGGTGACTCCTACAATGATGCCCAGCTGCTTATCCTTCAACGGTCCCACTGCAACAAAACATACATCATGTAATCTTTCCCATGTTTTCATTAGGTGCAATATCGTCTTAATAAGTCAGTAGGGGAACACACCAAAGACTATGCCCAGGGGAGACAACTCACCCATGTTTCCTGTCCCCGAGCTCCCCACACAGTCATCAGAGTGTGTCTGGTCGGTGCACTTTGCGAGTGGATAGACTACGACGACCCTGGATGGTCTCCCTTGACCTGCCTTGGTGCACGCACGCATCTTGAAATAGTACGAGTTCAGCGTCAACTCATCCACGGTAGCCTGGTTGAACTCCCCTGAAACCAGAGAACCATTGAAATTGAATGCATGTCGAGGGCTAAATCAGGGCTCTATGTACTTTTTGAGGCACCTATCCATGTCACCTGTCTGTAATGAAACTACTTGCCCTGTAGGTAAAGGGCTTGATAATATGGGATATTTCACATGCGAGCATCGGCTGGTAGTGACAAGACCAAGGATAATAACTGCATTGTCACTATACAGACATTGCATCCTATTAATATCGCGTCAGAAAGGCAACTTTCGCGAACATTGATGCCGGGCCCCCAGGGCGGGATTTAAACCTGGAAACTTTGGCTCCGAAGTCCAACTGTTCTACCACTGCGCTACCACCCTCCCTAGTTTATAGTTATAGTACTATATACTAGCTATGTCACTTATAACCACATTTTTACTGTGTTAGGGATTTTATAATGACGAAAATGGAGAATGTCTGTCGACAATCGTGACGGCACATCTGCTTACCTGTGCGTGTGAGGTTACGCCACATAGTGTCCGGCACCTTCTTGTTGTTGTTGTAGAAGATGATGTAGGAGGTGATGACGCCGTTGGGGGAGGTGGGGGGCTTCCAGTGCAGCTCGACCGTCCCTGGGGATACCACCAGGTAAGTGATGTTGATGGGCGCGCCCGGAACTGTGGGGGTAGAAGATATCCCTGGCGTTATTGTACCATGCAGGCAGAGAAACACGACAAATAGCGATAGGAAATACCTTCACCTAGCCATCAGACAGAATACACAATTACATTGTACTTGGTAGTATGAAAGCTACTTACAAACCCACTGAAATCAACAGAAATGGAATAAACTTTTGTATTTTTTTGTTGGAAGAAAGAGACAAATAGTCAAGAATTGAAACTTCCTAGTTGCTTTTATGTTGAAAATTGATTTACTAAATTTCATCTCTGAATACTGGATTCAAACTTGCCTTTAACTCTCAAAGTTGTTAACCTATTAATCCATTGTTCTTATAATTTCCACTGCCATAAGTGTACAGAGTGCCAGTAACACTCGCCCTGTTGTATTGGACAGACACAGCTTATTTGTGCATCTACGGTTGCATCCAGCATGGAGAGGGTTAATGGTGAATGCAGCACTATATAAATCCATATATTCTTCTTATTATTATTATTATTATTATAAAAGTCCTAGTGACTGATTTGGCGAGATAACAGTCTTGTCGACATTGTGCACAAGAAATGGGAGTTGATGTTATGTTTTTCTTTTAAATACATGTTTAACCATCTCACTGCCAGATTAATCCGAAACAGTGCTACATGCAGCTGTTGCCTCAGCTGAAAAAGTAAGAAGACATAGGGCCATGGACGGGGTGGACAACAACTTACTGTCTTCCCGAGTCTGTGCCTCCAGAACCTCGCTGACACGAGAGTCGCTGTTCTTGAAGAAAGTCCGCACGATGAACTGGTATTTGGTGAAAGGCTTCAAGTCTGAGATACGAACGCTCGGATTGTTGCTAAAAGACACAAACCAAATAATTATGTTTTTGGTGGTAAAACATTTGTTATTATTATTTTTTGGTTATGGGTGAATGAGTGAGTGAATTATTGTTTTACGTCACATGAAAAACATGCCAACAAAGTTTGATTAAAAGTGAATATATGACTGAACAAATGGAATAATGAAATTGAATAGGATTAAATATTGTGAATACAATAGAATCAAGAATACGATTAGCGCTGAGTGTACTGTCAAAAGTAGTCCTGGTATTTCGACCAAAGTGAACGCTAGAAACGTACACGTACTATACTCGGTACGTATCGTTTTCATTCGTCACACTTTAAAACAACACGCTGGTGTAATAAATAACTATATGTGCACACAGTGTAATTACATATTTCTGAAAGTTGGTCTATTTAATATTAATATTCGTTAACTAGACTTATCTCAACCATTGTATTGATACCAGTACACCAGCTGGTGAACTTTAGTGCCGAGAGTGTCATTAAACGGCGTCAAACTACAGATAATACGACTAATTTGCACTAATTTTGATGCGTAATCATTTTGGCTTATCATGGCGCTATCTTAACCAGCTCGCATTTGACCGCAATGGTCGTACGAGTAGTCCGAGCGTAAATCGGGGGTGAACGTTAAGACCATACGTGCGTATGAGGGCATGGCGCACGTGCATGTTAAATATGTCTCCGAAATATCGGTACCATGTTCCCCCTGTTTTTATTGTATTTATTTATAAAGTGACTCAAACACTAATTTGGTATTTTATAAACCCAAAGAACGGATGATTCTGCACCACGTAGAGTGATCTATTTCCTTCCAAATAAAATGTTATCGATAAATCAGCTCATTTGTCCGTGCAGTCTGCTGGTTCTGTATGGCCGTTGACCAATCACTGCGTGCTCTTCTAATATACACCACTTTGCATGTTCTTTGTTTATCAACGGCAGATAAAAGGATTTATTTCGATGGGTTTACGTGGTTGTTCATGCCTGAAAACTCGGATTCCTACAGCTATAGCTCTATATTTTACATATAACAATAATAATAAAGGGCATAGGTAAAATTACATATGTGTATGAGCCCTTTTCTTTTTCTTTTTTTTCTTTGGTCTTAGTGCCGCTTTCAAAATATGTTGACGTATATCACGACTTGTCAGGTTCCGGTGAGGTTAGTGCAGTGGGAGGAAGCCCGCAGTATACCACTGTCTTTATCACTATTAGAATTATGTTTTATAATACTAATAAATATAATATATTATACTAGTAAATATATAACAGGAACAGGTATACATGGGCTGTATACTCCCCAGGGAATTGATAAGGAAATAAGTGCACATAGATCCATTTACCGGGGTAATAATGTAGCGCTATGAGTGTGCTTTAGAGCGTGGATTTGGTGCAATATAAATGTTCACATTATTATTAGTCTTATACATACATTAATTGCACATTGAAATTAACTCTGAAAATGCTGTTAATATCGTACGTGTATAGTCGTATCCGCAGGACTAACTACTCCATCCATTCTCATTGCCCGCAATATTAAATTAACTTGCTAACACAAAGTCTATGCTTAAAGTCTCGTACATGGCGTGGGGCGGGTGGTAGTGCAGTGGTAGAACAGTTGGACTTCGGAGCCAAAGGTTCCAGGTTCAAATCCCGCCCCGGGGGCCCGGCATCAA
>JAUTBT010037873.1:0-16056 GCA_032361225.1 Lepetodrilus schrolli
GTGTTATTGTGCTCATATTTCTCTCCATTTAGGGGATTATAAAATATAAGCGTTTACACGTTTTAATTTACAGGCTCGTTTGCACACCAATTTGAAAACCCTTTAGGGTCTGAGGGGTCTATTGCCATTAGATTGGCTGGTGTATTTAATCTATGAATCCTTGAAGCTAACCCATATGCATAACCAGATCCAAATAATTTATCTGGGGAGTATATGGAAATATTAATTTGTATGTTATGCGTGATAGCTTCACGCACCATTTGACAATAAAATGAGACACCTGTGGCACCAAAACCGATAATGGAAATATTTTTTTTCATTTTTAAATAAATTTTGCACTATTCTAGTCTAGAATTAATATTATTAAAACAACTTGAATTTTTATTTTTTGGATTTAATCCATACTCGTGCAAAGCTCTCAAACAGAATATTTAGTTTCTAGGCCAAGTAACCATTGTTTTCGGTGTAAGCCGCCACCATAACCTATAAGACTTCCATCTGAGCCAATAACTCTATGGCAAGGAATAATTATACCCACCCGGTTATAGCATTAGCCGAAACCACCGCTCGAATAGCTTTAGGGTTCCCTAAAGCAATGGCTTGTTGCTTATAGGAGCGTGTTTGACTATAAGGAATGTTTTGCAAAATACCCCAAACAGACTGTTGAAAGTGAGTGCCTGGTGTGTTGAGTGCGACAGAAAATATTTTTCTTTGGCCGTCAAAGTATTCGGCCATTTCTTTTTGAACCTGATCTAGGTGCAGGTTTTTTCCAGGGATAATAAAGGCATTCAATCTTTTGCAGAGGACTTTAAACTCGGTTTCTAATATTCTACGGTCAGTAAAATCAACAAGGCAGATTCCTTTCTGGGTGGCACAGGCAAACATAGGGCCAATGGGCGTGCTAAAGCGAACGATGTTGGTGGTGTTAAGCGTTGCTGCCTGACTTGGTGGGTGGCCAAAAATAGATTTATAGCTATCATTAAAACCACTTAAAGATTCGTAGCCGGCTTCAAGGGCTGATTCGGTGATAGTTTTGCCTTTTTTTATTTTATTAAAGGAGGCACTAATGTGGATCATTCTTTGGTAGGTATGAAAGGTAATATTATGGTGTTTTTTGAACCACCACTTTATTTTACTGGGCTCAATGCCAAGTTTTCTTAAATCATAATCTTTGATTCTAATGTACGGATCATCTCAGCAATATATTTAGGTGTTTCATCAAGATTATGCATCGGCTTACAAATCTTGCACGGTCGAAAACAATTTTGCAGAGCCTCTTGGGCACTCTCATAAAAGGTAATATTTTGAGGTTGTGGTTTTTTTTGTACGGCATGAGGGGTGGCAAAAAATACCCGTGGTTTTGACAGCCGTAATAAATAGGGTCTCATAGTCTGAGTTTTTGCGACCAATAGCCTGATATTTTTCACTAAAAGAGAGTTTGTTTTTCATAGGCAAAATTATGAACCTAAATTTAATTTACTGCTACCGAAAACTTAACAAGTGCTTTTTTAAATAAGATTAATAGAGCTTTGCATACCCCAAGGGTACTTCCTTAACTGTTGGTTTTGAAGAGGCACAAAACTCTCTAAGAGGTAAATTGGTTGCTAAGTAATTGTGCCGAATTTTGAATAGAAGTTTGGCCAAAAATACCGTGAACAACGGCAGTCATATCCGTGCCGGCCTCAATTAAAGACTTGGCATTAGTTTGATTAATCCCGCCAATGGCAACAACTGGAATTGTTAAGGCTTCTTTGGCTTGGCTGATTATTTTGAGATCAACTTCAGGGGCATCAGGTTTGGTTTGAGAGTTGAAAAATCGGCCAAAGGCCACGTAGTTGGCTCCTTGTTTTTGGGCAAGCAGGGCCGCCTCAAGACTTTGGCCACAGGTCGCACCGATAAAGGCCTGTTGGCCTAAAAGAGCACGGGCCTCTTCGATACTTGCATCGTCTTGCCCAAGATGCACGCCACTGGCTCTTGATTCTAAGGCGAGCTGAATATTGTCGTTAATTATTAGCGGAATACCTAGGCCAAAACAAAGGGATTGTAAATCTTGTGCTTCCCAAAGTTGCTGCTCATAGCTCGCTGTTTTGTTGCGGTATTGGATAACTTTAGCCCCACCCGCAATGGCTTTGGCCACCGCATTATTCAGCTCGACTGAGTCAATTAAATTTTCATCAGTGATGGCATAAAGGCCAGTAAAAATAGAGGTCATAGTCGTTTAGGTAAAAGTTGATTTAAAGAAGAGGGCTCGGCATTTTTAAGTGTCGCCCAAGTGTAATCCAGTGCTTTTGGGATTGCCTCTTCTAAGGGGATGTTTGAGGCTAAATAAGCACTGAGGCTGCTCGCCAAAGTGCAGCCTGAGCCATGGTATTTAGCCGCCAAACGTGGGTATGTGTATGTTTCATGACGGCTGTTTTGCCCATGCCAATGGTGAGTAATAGTGGTTTCATTACTGCTGTCGGTTGTTGTTAATAAAATATTTTTTGCCTGTTTTTTAGGGTCAACCTTAGTCAGTTCAGCTTGGTTAGGTGTGATAATAGTGGTGTATGGGATAAGTTGCCGGATAGCTTGCACTATATCTGATTGGGCTAAATTTCCTTTGGAACCGGCAGCAAGTACCGGGTCGAAAATAACTGGAACATGGGCTAAGGATTGGCAAATTTCTATAATAGCCAAAACATTTTCAACACTGGCGACCATGCCAATTTTAATGGCATCGGGCCGGCTTTCTTCAATTAAGGGGGCCGTTTGTTTTTTGAGCCAGTCAGCAGAAATAGCCTGAAAGCCGTTAACCCCTTGGGTATTTTGAGAGGTGATTGCGGTGATAACTGTCTGAGCTCTGGCACCATTAGCGGTGATGGCCTCAATATCGGCCTGTATCCCAGCGCCACCTGAGGGATCGTGTCCGGAGAAACATAAAACAACAGGTCTCATTGGCGGCTCCCAAAAATATCGGTGCCAATTCTGACCATGGTGCTGCCTGAGGCAATAGCAGCCTCTAGGTCATTCGACATTCCCATGGATAGGGTGTCTAGTTTGAAACCATGGTCATTAAGTTCATCCAGTAGTTTCTTTGCTTTTTGGCATTCTATTTTTTGTAACTCAAAGGTTTCTTGAGGCTTGGGGATCACCATCAGCCCACGCAAATTAATGTTTTCTAACAAAGTGATTTGCTGAGCCAGCTCAAGAGTCTGTTCGGGTAAACAGCCCGATTTGCTCGGCTCTAAGCTGATATTAACTTGGATACAGATATTAATTTTATGCTGAGCATATTGGTTGAGTTTCTTAGCAACTTTGAGCCGTTCAACGGTATGAACCCAGTGAAAATTTTGAGCAATCTCTTTGGCTTTATTGCTTTGAATAGCCCCAATAAAGTGCCATTCAAGAGCTGGGTTATTTAGCTGTTTGATTTTCTCAATAGATTCTTGTAAGTAGTTTTCTCCAAACAAAATCTGTCCCTGTTGGTAGACTTCCTCTATCATTTCAACGGGCTTGGTTTTGCTGACAGCAAGCAGCTGAACATTTTCTGAGCCATGGTGTTTTTTGATGGCCTGCTCAATTCGTTGTTGAACCTGTTGTAAATTGCTAGTGAGCACAGTTGTTTTCCGTAGGTTTGGTGTAAGGCTCAGGAAAACTTAAGCGTCATAGGCTAATGGGATAAAAACCATTGGTTTTGTGACTAAGTTCTGCTGAGTTCTCAAGTATAGCAGTAGTGAATTGAAATATTGCTGCTATTAGGGTGAAATATTTTATATAATAGCTCTATGACTAGACTTAATCTTATTATAGTGGCTTGTTTTATGGTTTTTGCTGCAGGCTGTAGCCTTAAAAAAACAGCCCCAACTGTTGAGCACCCAATGACTCCACCACCAACTATTGAGACAACAGATTTAGAGGTGTTGCCTTCTCCAGTTAAAAAGACTGAGCATCAACCGGCTCAAAAACCGGCACAGGTTAAACAAAAAAAGCCAGCCGTTGCAATTATCACACTGGGTGAAGCCCAAGTCGAAGCAAACTAACACCCTCACTTTTACCAATTAGAGAATTAACATGTCTAAAAGAAGACGTCGTAACCGTATGCCTCAAGGAGAATTTGAGGTGTCTATTGTTGACTTAACCCATGATGGCAAAGGTGTTGCTAAGGTTGATGAAAAAACTGTTTTTGTCGCCGGCTCCTTGCCCGATGAAACAGTGATGATACGTTACACGCGAGTGAAACGTTCATTCGATGAGGCAGTAACAGCGAGTATTGTTAAGCCATCGGCTGATCGAGTCGAGCCGCATTGTGCCTATTTTATGCTTTGTGGAGGCTGTTCTCTGCAGCATTTGGATGGGGAAAAACAAATTGAGTTTAAACAAAATTCACTTTTTGAACAATTTAAACGCTTAGGTAATGTCGAACCACAAAACATTATGGAGCCATTAACAGGGGAGTCTTGGGGTTATCGCCGCAAAGCACGTTTAGGTGTTCGGGTGGTGGATAAAAAAGGAGGGGCCTTGGTTGGGTTTCGAGAGGTTGGCAGCAATTACTTAACGGTTATGGATAGCTGTGAAGTTTTACATCCACAGATTGGTCATAAAATAAGAGAGCTACGTGAGCTGATTGATGCCATGGAAATTGGTGCAAAAATTGCCCAAATTGAAGTGGCGATGGGCGCTGAGGACTGTGTTTTAGTTTTTAGAAATTTAGAAAATTTGCCCGAAAAAGACCAAGAATTACTCGATACTTTTGGCAAAGCCTACGGCTTCTTTATTTATGTGCAAAGTGGCGGCCCTGAAACAGTTAAGCCTCTCAATGATTCACATAAAGTACAGCTGGGTTACCTTATCCATAGCGAAGGCGAAAAGAGTATTGCTTTTGAATTTAACCCAAGTCATTTTACCCAGGTGAATTTTGGTATTAACCAAAAAATGATAACGCAAACCCTCAGTTTATTGGATCTAAAAAAAGAAGACCGAGTGTTAGATTTGTTCTGTGGCTTAGGTAACTTTACTTTACCTTTAGCTCAAAAAGCAGCACATGTTTTAGGCTTGGAAGGCAGCCAAACGTTGGTGCAAGATGCCAGAGACAATGCGACAAGAAATGAAATAGAAAATGTCGACTTTGCTGTGCTCGATTTGCAGGATGAAAATATCCAAGCTTCATGGATGAAAGAGTCATGGAATAAGATTTTGCTTGATCCACCACGCAGTGGAGCCAAGGAGATTATGCCGGTGATTGCGAAGTTAGCCCCTGAAATTATTGTCTATGTTTCGTGTAACCCAGCGACTTTAGCACGTGATGCGGATATCTTGGTTAATGAGTTTGACTACCAGTGTCAGAAAGCCGGTGTGATGGATATGTTCCCTCACACTTCTCATGTGGAATCAATTGCCGTATTTATTAGAAAACAACTCAACAAATAACGTAGCAACTTATTGATATATAAGTTGTTACTTACATGGTGATTTAATGTTTTTTGTTGAACATTTTGTTATAATGTGCAGGCTTTTATCCTAAGGAGAGCTTTGCACGAATGGATGCACGGATAAAAATGGTTAAAATAGCTCACTTCAGCGTTGAAAATCTTGCCAATAACTTGCTATTGCCTGTAATTCTCGCCTTGGATTGAACTATTTTACCTCATTTTTCTCACGTACCCCACTCGCTCAAAACTCTCTTAGGATAAAATCCTAGTGGCATAGAAAGATTTAATTTTATGCCTTTTCAATAGAGCCAAAATGGCTCTGTTATTAAATATTAAGGAAGATATATATGAGTGAATATTTTTCAACTATTTTTGCTAAATCCCCTATTAAGCCTCTACAAGAGCATATGGCTAAAGTTCAGGAATGTATTGCTGAGCTCTCGCCATTTTTTGT
This sequence comes from Lepetodrilus schrolli, assembly GCA_032361225.1. Lineage (NCBI taxonomy): Eukaryota > Metazoa > Mollusca > Gastropoda > Lepetellida > Lepetodrilidae > Lepetodrilus > Lepetodrilus schrolli. The sequence continues at coordinate 5,863 of JAUTBT010037873.1, forward strand.
TGCGGTCTTTGAAGAGGATTTTGACGAGGTTGAGCGAATCCAAAAACACATTTCTGATTTAGAACATGAAGCGGATGTCCTTAAAAAAGAACTCCGTTTAACTCTTCCACGCGGGATGTTTATGGCCGTTTCACGGGTGGATATTTTAAATGTCTTAACCATGCAAGATAATATTGCCAATAAAGCCAAAGATGTGGCGGGTATTGTTTTGGGTCGAAAAATTAAGATCCCACATAAAGTGCAAGCCACGTATAAAAAACTAATTGGCAAGAGTATCAAGGCTTCGGCACAGGCTCAGATTGCTATTGGCGAGCTAGAAGAGCTGGTAGAAGTTGGCTTTAGAGGCGGTGAAGTTAAGTTAGTTAAAAAGCTTTTAACCAAGCTGGATAAAATTGAATCTGATGCAGATGGGCTTGAAATTAAAGTCCGTAATATTCTTTTTGAAATTGAGCTAGAGATGAATCCAATTGAAGTGATGTTTCTTTATAAGCTAATTGATTCAACGGGTGATTTAGGTGATACCGCACAGCGTGTGGGCAGTCGTTTACAGCTTATGTTAGCGCGATAAGGAGATTAGCATGGATTACGGAAATATGTATTTAATTTTAGTGCTTATCTTTGGGCTATTCATGGCTTGGGGTATTGGTGCTAACGATGTGGCTAACGCGATGGGAACATCCGTGGGCTCTGGAGCTTTAACTATCAAACAGGCCTTTATTATTGCCGCAGTGTTTGAGTTTTCAGGGGCTTTTTTAGCCGGAGGTGAAGTCACAAAAACCATTCGTAAAGGGATTGTTGACAGTGGTGCATTAGAAGGCACGCCAGAGATTTTAATCTTTGGTATGCTGGCCGCTTTACTGGCAGCGGGCGTTTGGTTATTGATTGCGTCACGCATGGGCTGGCCTGTTTCAACAACGCACACTATTGTCGGAGCCATTGTTGGTTTTGCCGCTGTGGGTGTTGGCATGGATGTGGTTCACTGGTCAAAGATTGGTCAGATCGTCCTTAGTTGGATAGTTACACCAGCCTTAGCAGGGGTTATTTCGTTTACTATCTTTAGAACAGTACAAAAGCTGATTTTTGATAGGTCTAACCCCTTTGAACAGGCTCAGAAATATGTGCCATTTTATGCTTTTCTAGCGGCGTTCATGATCGCTTTAGTGACCCTGTTTAAAGGCTTAAAACATATTGGGCTTAACCTATCAACAGAGCAAAGTTATTTACTGGCTTTAGCTATTGGCGTGTTAGTGGCTTTAATCACTAAATTCTTTATTTCTAGAGTTAAGGTCGACAAAGAAGCGGACAAAGACTTTCACTACGCAAGTGTTGAAAAAATCTTTGCAATTTTGATGGTTATAACGGCTTCAGCGATGGCTTTTGCACATGGCTCGAATGATGTGGCCAATGCGATTGGCCCGGTAGCGGCGGTTGTGAGCATTGTCTCTAATGGCGGCATAGTCGGAGCAAAAAGTGCTGTTCCTATGTATGTTTTGTTATTAGGAGCGACAGGAATCGTAATTGGTTTAGTCACCTACGGCCACAAAGTGATGCAGACAATTGGTAAGAAAATTACTGAGCTTACCCCAAGCCGAGGTTTTGCCGCTGAGCTTTCAGCCGCGACGACGGTGGTAATTGCTTCGGGGACAGGACTACCAGTTTCAACGACTCAAACCTTAGTTGGTGCGGTATTAGGGGTTGGTTTTGCCAGAGGGATTGCAGCATTAAATACCGGCGTTATCCGTAGTATTTTTATGTCATGGGTCATTACTTTGCCAGCAGGTGCCTTCTTCTCGATTTTGTTCTTCTTTATATTAAAGGCAATTTTTGGTAGTTAGTTACTGTAAAAGATAATAGCCAGCTGAGGCTAAGAAGTTTTTAGTTTTAGTTGGTGCAGTAAAGAGTAGGAAAAATCAGGATTTTGTTATTAAGAGAGCTTTGCATGCCCCAGGGGCACTTCCTTTACTGTTGGTTTTGACGGGGCGCGAATGGATGCACGGATAAAAGGGCTAAAACAGCCCACTTCTGCGTTGAAAATCTTACCAATAATGTACTATTTTTGTGATTGCTTAAATACTTGGCGATAGTGCTTTTGGGGTTAAAAAAACTTGGTAAAACGGCTAAAACAAGGCCGGCACTTGGGTTTTAGAGCCAAATGGTCCCATTTAAATTAGCCGTCGGATTTTATTTTTCTTGCGTATAATGTTACTTTGACGTAATACCATAAATAAAACAAGATTTTACTTAGACGTGAGACGCGAAAAGAAAAAAATGAAAAAACAAGTTTAGTATTAGTAGCAGTTTTAACACTCTCATTAGCGGCCTGTGGCGGTGGAGGCGGCGGTGTTGTTGTCGCACCAGATACACCAGATACACGCCGGTAACACCAATACTAGATATACCACCAGTGGGGAACACCACGACTCCAGCAGACGGTAGTACAAATGTACTACGGGATAGTTTCTTAAGCGCAACATTTAGCAAAGACCTGTTAGCGACGAGTGTGGATGTTACTAACTTTACGGACGGTGTGGTTGTTCCTGGGACAGTGGCTTTAGAAGGCAGCGCCAAGGCCACAAAATTCACACCAAGCAATAGATTAGGCCCATTGCCAGAATACCAAGGCAACTTAAGCACCGGGATCGTGGACACCGGTGGCACGCATTTGGCCTCAGCTTATAACTGGTCCTTTACTACCCAAGATGGTAGTTGGCGTACGCACGAATTAATTGAAACAGATAATGCGGGGAATGCTAACAGGCCACAGTTTGCTTTTGACAGCAGTGGCAAGGGTATGGCAGCAGAACGATGGAACGGTTATTAATATTGAATCCAACCATTTTGAATAAAGGCTAAAAACCAAAAACCAAAAGCCAAAAACAGAGTCTAGGCTCTGTTTTTGATTTTTGAGGTTATAAAATTGATGGCGTAAAATAACCGTAAAAAGAACAAGCTTAAATTAGAATAATACAGGGTCTGAGTCTCCATGGAAACTGTTGGGAGTGCGTAACCTGCGCAAATGGGTACCAACAGAGGGCTGTAAAACAATTTAATAAAGCAAACAGATGTGATTGATATATTTTTGGTATGACAGTCAAATAAGACCGTATCGCTATAATGACGTCTTCGCGCCTAACATGGCCAAAACTGTGGCAAAAAAAACTTGACCATTACACTTCTCTTTTTCTCATTAAAGAAACTTTTGGCAATAAATAATAGATAAACTAAACTCTGTTCAGAATCTTGTGTATAGAATTATTTATGGGTGAATTAATAATTCTCAAGAGTCGTTTTAATATAGTGATGGTATTAGGGAGAATAAAACTCTCAAGCTTGAACTTGCTAAAGTTTGCTGTAGAATGAACGGATATATTGCTGTTTATTTTTAAGGAAAAACAATGGTCAAGGTTGGAATTGTTGGGGGCACAGGTTACACGGGTGTTGAACTGTTGCGTTTGTTAAGCCAACATGAGGAGGCTGAATTAACAGTTATTACCTCACGTGCAGAAGCTGGTAAGCCAGTGGCTGAGTTTTTCCCAAATTTACAAGGCCTAGAGGCTCTTAAATTTACCACTCCTGAGACTAAAACACTGGCTCAATGTGATGTGGTTTTTTGTGCCACTCCCAATGGGATTGCGATGACTATGGTACAGGAACTGTTTGATGCCGGTGTTAAGTTTATCGACTTAGCCGCAGACTTTAGGTTTACCGATGAGGCTCTTTGGTCAAAGTGGTATGGCATGGAGCATGCAAGCTCTAATCTCTTGGGTAAAGCTATTTATGGCCTACCTGAAGTGAACAGAGATAAAATTAAAAAGGCTCAATTATTAGGTAACCCAGGTTGTTACCCAACAGCGGTACAGCTAGGTTTGTTACCACTTTTAGAGGCCAAAACAATTGACCCAAGCTCTATTATTGCAGATTGCAAATCAGGTGTTAGTGGTGCGGGCAGAGGTGCGAGTGTTGGAACCTTACAAGCAGAATCGTCAGATAATTTTAAGGCCTATGCCATAACAGGCCACAGGCATGAGCCAGAAGTGGAGCATAACCTTAGTAAAATAATAGGCCAAGAGGTTAACTTGATTTTTGTCCCACATTTGCTGCCTATGATTAGGGGTATCCATGCGACCCTATATACCAAGCTCACAGATTCTAGCGTTGATATTCAAAAACTCTTTGAAACACGTTACCAAAATGAGCCTTTTGTTGATGTATTGCCTGAAAATTCAACCCCAGAAACCCGATGGGTCAAGGGCAGTAACCGTTGTAAAATTGCTATTCAACAAAAGGGTGATACTTTAATTATTTTGTCTGTTATTGATAATTTAGTTAAGGGTGCGGCAGGGCAAGCGGTACAAAATATGAACATTATGTGTAACCTTGAAGAAACTATGGGTATTAACCAAGTGGCTTTGATGCCTTGATTTATTCTTAGTTAGCCCTTATATTAAGGTTATATGTATTTAAACGAGTAAACAAATGACAGGTCAATCGGTAAGTTTTGGCTCAGCTAAGCCTGAGTCTAAAGAGGTGGTTTTAACGAATGCGGCCGCTCAAAAAGTGCGAGCCTTAAAAGAAACTGAGTCTAACGATAATTTAAAATTGCGTGTATATATTACCGGCGGTGGTTGCTCAGGCTTTCAATATGGTTTTAAATTTGATGAAGAAGTCAAAGAAGATGATTTAGTGATTGAAAACTCAGACGTAACTATGTTGATAGATTCGATGTCCCTGCGTTATTTAGATGGGGCTGAGGTGGATTATGAATCTGGCCTTGAAGGGGAAAGATTTTTTATTAGTAACCCTAATGCTAAAACCACATGCGGTTGTGGCTCTTCGTTCTCTGTTTAATTAAATGAAAAATATAGCCAGCCTTACTCGCTTTAGTTTTGTTGACCGCTTGTGCTGGTTCCGAGGCGGTCAATGAGCCGGGTAGCTAGCACAAAGTGCGGAGAAATGGCAAAACCTAGGACAGCAAAATTACAGTTACCAGGTCTTCTTCTCGAGTTTTTCAGGATTTCAATCTAGGACTGATATTAGAGTGGAAAATCAACGGGTGGTGGAGCGTTCATACAGCTCAGATTGCCTGAAAAATGGCCAACCTCAACTGACCCAATGGTCGGAAAAAGGAGTCTCTTTAGGTCAGCACAAGCAGGGTGCTGTGGTCAAAACAATGAGCTAGCTCTACCAAGAGTGTCGTACAGTAATTGCAAAAGGCGATAACTACCATATTACTTTGAACTTTGATAAGCAAGGATGGCTAAAAACATGTGTTTTTAGTGATAAGATGTGTGCAGATGACTGTTCTTCTGGTATTAGCGTTTCTCGCTTAGTTCTTGCTAAATAAGACAAAAAGTACTTAAAAACAACATTTATTATAAAATCAACATAAGTTTATAATAACAAACCGAATTTAACTTGAAATACTCCCTTTAACTTTGTATTATCAACCCTGTACTTAAGAGGTTATTAACTAAAAGGAGATTGAGATGAACACAGAAAAAACATCATATAAAGAGTCAGATAAAGGTTTTAAGAAATTCATAGCAGCAACGATGGTTATTGGTTTGGGTCTGATGCTGTCTTTGATGGCGATTACTTTTCTTTTATGGTACAGAGTTTAATTATTAGACTTTAACACTATTAAAAAAGAATTTGTAGTGAAGTAAAGGTCTCTTCACTGCGAGCTCTGTCAACATTGTTTTTAAAACAATCTTAGCATTTAATACTAATTCTTTTGTCAGGATTGGATAGCTTAAGGGCAGTTAATTTATTGCCCCATAAACAGCCAGAGTCAATCCCATAGGTTTTTCCGTGTCTAATCTTATCTAGACTAGACCAATGGCCATAGACAATACGTTTTTTCTTATTTTTATTAGCCGGGTGACTAAACCAAGGTGTTAAACTTTTTGGTGCCTGAGCTGTGTCACAAGCCGTATGAAATTCAAGGCTGCCATCACTTTTCAAATAACGCATCCGGGTAAAGCTGTTGGCAATAAAACGGAGCTTTTCGATGTCTCCTAGTTTCTTGTTCCATAATGTTGGCTTGTTACCATACATCGCTAAAATAAAGTTCTCATAGTCTTTGCCACGTAAGACTTTTTCTAGTTTTCGGGCACGCTTTTGGGCGGTTTCTATTTTCCATAAAGGATAGATCCCCGCATGAGCCATATGAAAATTAAGCTTTTTGTCAGAGTGCATTATTTTTTGGTGACGTAGCCAGAAAATAAGCTCATCGGCATCTGGAGCCTCTAATATTTTATGCAATGAAGTTTTCTTGTTGGCAAACTTAGCATGGCCTGCAGCAAGTGCTAAAAGGTGTAGATCATGGTTGCCAAGCACAGAGATAGCTGAATCACCTAGGGACTTGATAAAGCGTAAAGTTTCTAGTGACTTTGGCCCTCTGTTGACAAGATCGCCAGCAAACCAGAGTGTGTCTTTGCTAGGGTCAAATTTTAGTTTTTCTATCAGCCGCTGTAAGTCATCGTAGCAGCCTTGAATGTCGCCAATAGCGTAGCTTGTCATAGGGTGGTGTTATACCAATTGGCAAGTTGAATAAAGTCCTCAACCTCAATATTCTCAGCTCTGAGCGTTAAGTCTAGCGGACAGTTTAGCAATTGCTCTTGGTCTAAAATATCCTTGAGATTGTTGCGTAAAGTCTTACGTCTTTTACTAAAAGCTATTTTAACCACGATATTTAAGGCTTCTGGATTGTCCACTAAAGTGCTTTCTTTAGGGCTTAGTTTTATCACCGCAGAGTTGACTTTTGGTGGTGGGCTAAAGGCGGTCGGTGGGACATCAAACAAAGGCACAACATCGCACTGTGCTTGCAATATTACCGATAATCGACCGTAGGTTTTATTGTTAGCAGGGGCACAAATCCGATCAACCAATTCTTTTTGCAGCATAAAAAACATGCTGTCAATTTTAGGGCTAAAAGTCAGCAGATGAAAAAGCAAAGGGGTTGAAATGTTATAGGGTAAGTTGCCGACAATGGTTAATTTTTTATCACAGGGAATAAGTGAAAAATCAAATTTTAATGCGTTGGCTGAAAAAACACTGAGGTTGTTTAGCGTGCCATTTTCTAGTTTTTCTACTAAGTCACGGTCAATTTCAATAACAGATAGGGTTTCAACACTTTCAGATAAGGGGTGAGTTAACGCCCCAAGACCCGGACCAATTTCAACTAGGCAGTCCTCTTTTTGCGGGTTGATAGAACGAATAATATTGTCAATAACATTTTGATCAATTAAAAAATTCTGGCCAAATCTTTTCCGTGGGATGTGCATTAGTTTTTTCCTTGAACCATTGTTATAGCATAGTTAAGAGCTTCTTGCAGACTAGAGACTAGAGCCTTTCCTGTGCCGGCTAAATCTAAAGCGGTGCCATGGTCAACGGAGGTTCTAATAAAGGGCAAGCCCAAGGTAATATTGACTGACCGACCAAATCCAGCGTATTTAAGTACAGGTAAACCTTGGTCGTGGTACATCGCTAATACCGCATCAGCGGTGCATAGATATTTGTTGGTAAACAAAGTGTCCGCCGGCAAGGGGCCGGTGAGATTAAAGCCTAATTTTTCTCGGCAATAATCTAAGGTTGGCTCAATAATCTTGATTTCTTCCATGCCCATATGGCCTGATTCTCCAGCATGAGGGTTAAGGCCGGTGACTAAAACATGGGGCTTGTTAATTTTAAAATCAATGATTAAACTTTGATTCAGAATGGCTAATACTTCAATCAATAGCTCAGGGTTAATGGCTGCAGAAACCTCTGATAACGGCAGGTGAGTGGTCGCTAGAGCGACCCTCATTTTATCATTAGCTAACATCATCACGACTTTGTCTTTTTGAGCAATGGTCTGTAAAAACTCAGTGTGGCCACTAAAAGTGATACCGGATTGATTAATAATCCCTTTATGAATAGGTCCGGTGACCAAGGCATCCATTTTATTGCTAAGGCAGTCTTGGGCTGCTGACTTTATTGTTTGTAAGACGTAAGTTCCATTGTGGTGATTTAAGACACCAGCCTGAGGTTTTTCTGCCAGAGGAAAGTCGATGTATTTTATTTGTTGGGCTAGATTACTTGCTTTAGCTTGTGAAAAATCAAAAGGGACTAGCTCTACAGAAAGTGCTAGTGCCTCTGCTCTTTTTTGCAATAGTTCTTTGTTAGCATAGCAAACCAGCTCGCAGTCTAATTTATTTTGCGCCAACATAATAGCAAGGTCAGGACCAATGCCAGCAGGGTCGCCAGGAGTGAGAGCAATACGAGGAATAGGAGCCATATTTAGTTACAGGTGAATTTCAATGTAAGTCTCTTGTTTAAGCTTATGAAGCAGCCTATCTAAATAGTTGTTCACTTTAATTTGTAACAGTTTGTTGCTGGCTTCTTGCTCACGCTCTTTTTGGCTAAAGTTTTTACGTACAGTGCCGCCTGAGGTTTCTAATATCTTAATGATATGCCAGCCACTTGCCACTATTGTTGGGCCTTTAACGGAACCACTGCCCTTTAGCATAGCGGCGATGAGATCAGGGAACTCATGTTTTTTTCGCCAACCTAAATCACCTCCGGTAGCTGCTGTGGGCGCTTGGGAGTAACGCTTGGCTAGCTGAGAAAAAGATTTTCCTCGGCGTAATTGTTTGGCAACACTTTGGGCTAGGGCCTTGCTTTCAGTAATAAGAATATGGCCAACATGGTAGTATTTTGGGGACTGACCAAGAATGACAGATTTTGGTAACTTAGCGACCTCACGTTGTAAGGCGATTTTATTAATAATAACCTTGCTAGGGATTAATAGTTGGCGTAGTTGAGATTTTTCAATATCGGTTTTTATTTTGACTCTTAGGTCTTCTATTTTCATGCCTTCTGAGGAAAGTTGGCTTATAAGTTGGTCAACTGTTAATTTGTTGTTTTGAGCAATCTGGGTAATCGCATTGTCAACTATTGAGCTGGTGATTTCAGCGTTATTGTTGCTGAGAAAATTATCTTTGATTTTGTTTAAGATTAGACGCTCAAGCACACGCAAACGATAGGTCTTGGCTGCTGGCAGGAGCTCTTGTTTTTGCTGATAGTTTTTTTCAGCACGTTGCAGCTCGCTTAGCATGATAATATCGGTATTTATAATAGCAACAATGCGGTCAATTTGTTGCACTTTTGCTAAAGCAAGACTGCAAATAAAAAGGCTAGATAGGGCAATAATTTTTTGTAATTTCATTCTATTATGTCGTTAATTTTTGTGTTAATTCGGTTTCTGGAAAGGCCTCGTAAAGCAAAGGTCAATTTTATTTTATTATCATATTCTATATATTCACTATTAGTAGTGTTTTTTGCAGTTCTTTTAACAGACAGCATTGTTTCCCAACAACAAGACTGATAGGCTAGGCCTAGCACTTGCTCAAGGCTGTAGCCTTTATCGAGGGAATGATCAACCTTGCCAAAAATTTGCCATTGAGGCTTGAGAGACCATCGGCCACTGAGCTCTATTTTTTTGTAGCTGTCTTTTTTGTTTTTATAATGCAATAAGATTTTATTTTTTTCAGTGGGTTGGTAAGCTAAATTGAAGAGTATTTTCTGTGTTTTAAACTTGTCAGGACTGAAATAAAAATTACCATCAAAAGTCCAAGGAGCATAGCTTAACCTAGTTTCTAAGGCAATATCTGTTTTGGTTCGGACATCAAAATTATACCCTTGGCCAATTTTAAATTCAAAAGTGGTTTGGTTGGTCTGGCTGTTGCTGATTTTTGACTCAAGACCAAAGCTGGCTCGATTAAGCGAGCCACTTTGGTCTTTGCCGGAATAAAGTTTATGGTTAAACAAATTTTGGTAGCTAAAGCCAATACTATCAGAGTCAAATTGAGGAATGTTTGATTCATCCCCAGTTTTTCTATAAGCATAATAGAGCCGTGGTACCAGTGTTTGTGTCCATTTTCGCTTGTTTTTACTGTTAATATCTCGCTCTAAAAATAATTTTGAGTCTAAGTAGTAGCTTGTATTTTCCTGTGAGTAAGATGAGGATACATTGTTTTCGTGGGTTTTATATTGACTCACGTGGTAATAAATTCCTGGAGTGATAAGGCTATACCTGTGGCTAAACTTTTTATTTAAGTCAATGTTGATTGTGGTTCGCTTGCCTTGTATTTTAGTCGTGTCTTTATGTTTAAAATTAGTGTGCTCTATCTCTATGGCCGCATTGATGCCAGC
>JAUTBT010037884.1:0-17711 GCA_032361225.1 Lepetodrilus schrolli
ACCCATACGTTGGCGCATGGCTTTTACGTTTTATTATTAATGTAATCATGTTTGAGCATAGGTAAACACAGGTATATCAGTTGTTGTTTGGTTCCAGTAGACTGGACTGCACACGGCAATGGTTAATGACGTATTTGACTTGCTATAGCACTAACTGCAATAGTGCCAAACGGCTTTAGTTTCGTGGTATATTTAGGATCGGTAACTACAGCAACTGAAAACTAAAAATTACAAATTAATTATTCTGAGTCCACGTCAGTACTCTAGAATGTATGACGCGCGCATTAAAATGGCTTTCTGGTACCGTTTGCGTTTAATTCTTCCATAACAACACTTATTGACTGTGCTCCCAATTATTATACATGTGGAAATAGATTGTTAAATATTATACATACTCACTTAAGATATAGATGTAGTAACCTAAACGCTGATCTTTTTCTAGTAAATTTATCAGAAACCATGGAATGTCATTGTGGTTATGCTTATGAAAATAATTATCACTACTTTATTCAATGTCCATATTATGTCATCAACAGACACGTTATGTTTTATTTTATTCACCTGTGTGGGCAACCTGATTTAAATACTATTCTTTTTGGTAGCGATGTTTTACTATTTAAATAAAACGAAGCTACATGTATATTTATTTCTGTTCAAGAATATATTTTTAAAAACCTGAACGATTTGTAAAGTCGTAGTGTGACCATGGTTTGTTATTGTACATACATGTATTCATGATATATTTTTTATGTATATAACCACCCATATATAATAATGTATTTTTTATCACCAAATGTATTGTACGTTATTTACTTCTTGTTTGTATACATTTTACTATATTTTTGCACCAATTATATTATTATACATTTTAAATAAGGAGAGGACTTAGTTAAGTGTTTCGCTTTTGTCTGATCCTGTTGAATTTGTCTCAATAAAGTATGTTGAAACCAATCAAGCCGATGCTCGCTACGGGTGTTACGTGTTTCCTTCTGCCATAAACTGACAAGTCGTAATATGAGTGAAATAATCTTGAAAGCGGATATAAAGCCCCAAGTCAAACAAAAAATAATGTGTTTTAATGTATGTAGGCTGACGTTTGTACTTTGATTTAGTTCTATAATGGTTTTGAATGCATCCATATTGAACATTCGCAATGGAACAACCTTACTGTCAATTTCAAAACCTGCACTTTACAGTAGTTTAAAACCAACATCATCATTATCATTTTTAGTAGCATTATTATTATTATGATTATTATTATTATTATTATTATTATTATTGTTATTATTATCATTATTTTAATTATTATTATTACTATCCATACATGCATTTCTCGTTACAGGGGCCATTATTCCAGCTCCCAACGCCTACAGGCCCCTGTCCAGCCAGACCTACAAGGGCACGAGTTCGAATCTCGGGGTAACGCTGAAGAGCCGAGCCAGCCCCTACGTCTACCCAGGGTGCAGCAACCGTGCCGTGATTTAAATAACCGGGCGCAACCAGAATTCCAAAACTGAATTGTTGTAGATTGCTAATTGAATATTCTATGCGTATGTTTGCCTATTCAATATGTTATGCGTATGTGGGCTGAATATAATTCCCTTTGGGGATATTGGTTATTGAGATAAATGTCGGCGGAATTCGGATATAGTGGATTACTGTACTTTTACTTTTGATTTATTAATCTGATCAACCTATTGTGAGGTGCCGCCATCATCACAGGTCTGGCTAATGTGTTACAGCACTGGAAAAACCACCACGAAGTGTAGTACAGAAATGATTCCAACTGATCTTCATACTGGAATCATCGACCTTACCTCAATAGCATATAATAATTATAACAGATCGGGTATATTGGGATTAATATTATAAGCAACTGGTTGGGATGAAGGACGTGTACACAAATTAAATCTGCATATCCCCATGTATATAATGTACATACATATTTTATTTTATAATAATGCGCTATTTAGGTAAGCTATCTAATGATTGTCATGCGTCTAGCTATTGGCTTGTTCCAGCAATCATTTCCATGCACATCCATCTTTAAGATACGGCAAATAGAGGAGACATTATTGAACAGGGACCCGTTCCACAGAACGATCGTAGCGCTACGATAGCCGATACTCCCATTACGTTAACATGAAGCTACGACGCTACGATTGTTCTGTGGGAACCAGGGGCCAGCACTGTATGGCAATAATACTTTTGGTCGTTATTGTCGTAGGTTTGGTTAGAAATATATCTGTATTTTACCTCGGTCCTGTACATGTATTGAGAGAATCCCACTTGTGAGAGACCACAGTTTCTTTTGGCATACTAATATAATATAACACCGCGAACATGAGCTTACATTATGCTAGTAAATTGGCAATTAAGATACTTTTCATTTGATTCTTAATAATAGGGTATGCTTTTATTGACATAGAATCACTCATATGTTTGACCTTAATACAGTATCACCAATAGAAATGTCGAAGTCAGAACGTAAACAAGTTAGAAATATTTCTGTTGCAATATATGGCGGGTTGCCTCACTATTTATAAAAAAAATTATCTTTGTCTAAACTAGTGTATTATTTAATTTGATGGCATATTTTAGATTTAGTAATTTCTATCATAATATTATATACATTGTGCGCGCGCGTGTGTGTGTGTGTTTGTATGTGTGTGTGTGTGTGTGCTTGCGTGCGTGTATGTGCGATATATTTCATAGTAAAGTATGTTAATACACCGTTGCGTATTTGTTTTATTTCATACACTACACGAGCAATATATATGTTACCGAACGTTTTAATTGACCTTTCATATACAGATGGGCCTCGTAATCTCTATACTACATGAATGATTAAATTACTTGTGCTATAGCCAAACTCTAGCCATCGGTCTTTGAACTCCATTTTAAAACAACCATTGCAGTGTGTCACGTTGAAGGAGAGACTCTCCAGTGCAGATATCTTCATTTCTTTGCGATAAAAAGTTGATAAACACTGCGATCTTGTACTCGAGGTATTCGACTTCTCGTTGCCTAATGGCTATCAACGCAATGTCGCTCTTCAAGTGGTCCAAACCTTCTGTGAAGAATCAGCTTCCGGCTATGAGGAAAACCATCCAAAACAGTGGACACTATTTCAATTATTTACCGTGTTCATTGGAATTATTTATTATTAATAATTTATTTTGTTTTTTTACTTTATTTAAGTTTTGATTGCTATTATTCTATTGAAGACAGTGAAGAATGAGCTACAGACGGTCGAAAAACGATTCGTTTCAAGCCAGTGTGAGGAAAACAATTACCTGTCTTATCCAGAACAGTGGACAATATTTCAATTATTGTTTACGCTGTTCATTGTAATTTCTTTTAAATGATTATTATTGATTTATTTATTAGTTTTAAAAAACAACGTTAGTTGCTCTTTCTGTTATGATTCTATTGAAACCTAATATAATATTTGCAAGATACAGAAAATGGTTGAAATTATCCGTGATATTATCGCAGTCTAATAGTGGTAATTTCGTTCAAAATCAACGATTGGATTATTAGCATATGTAATAATGCACTATTCAAAGGTCCAGAGATTACGAAACTTTTTTTTTTTAAATTAGTACGATTTCATGCTCAATCTCACATTTTATATGGGTATTTGTAAACAATGAGCATGAGCATAAAGTCGTACTCAAAACAGTTTCGTAACCTCAGATCCTCGTCCCGAAATTACTCAAGCTCAACTTATATGTGATTTAAACAATATTTATTCTCATGATAGGAGGTACACACATGACAATTAACAATATAATATTACATCATGAGAGGGGATTGACAAACAGGATGTAGACATCCTATGTTAATGTCGCTCCCCACGAAACCAAGATGAAACTAACAAAACATTAGCATATATACTGTATTTGGTTAGCACAATAGGAATGACCATATGTTTATATATAATGTACTTAACAGAAGAGTGAATGCCAGCTTAAAGCTAATTAGCTAATTATATGTGTGAATGTATATAGAAAACTTTTGAGTTGAGCATGAAATCGTATTCAAAAGTTTCGTAATCTCGGGGTCTGGTTATTCTTTTAGTGTTGTTGTTATCAGTACGTGCATGTTCATCTTCTAACTAACTAATTGACTTAAACTATATATACGTTCCTGCGTGGTTGCGACCTGTAGGGAGTCAGATAAATGTGTGTCCTGTGCATTAACTATCATGTACGGCCGTCTCGCTTGGCAATCCCGCTCGGATCATCCAATAACTCTCACTTCGCCGTAAATGTAAAGTTGCATCAACCGCAATGGTTTTAAACGTTTATCAATTTACACTGCAGGCCGAAATAATATGAGAACGTGCAAGAATAAACGGATTCCATATTCGAGTATTAGGCGACAACGCTAATAGCTAATGGTATGCACTTACAGGCAGATCGTAGATCTCTGTTGACATAGGGCAATTTTATGGCGCAGATTACCGGAAGCTTAACTAACAGGTCGGACCGGAAGTATAGGTACTTCTGGAGAGCAGTGTTGCATGCTGAGTAATGGTTACGAGCTTTAGTTAACGACATCGTGTCCGCAAATCAGAACATAATATACGTCAAGTATGTCGGGTCAACCAGAAATAGGTCCAAGGGGTTCGTAGTTTCTGACTTTATATCTACCAGAAATGTTTTGACCACAATTTCTACAATTGTTGGTGCAACTTCGGAAGAGATAAAACGGGTTGTGCTTAGTTTGTCAATCTGTTGGATATCTAGTAAAGTTCATATTCAGGATAGCATTTCTCCGCTACAAAACCTGCAATACCCGTACCGCAGACAGTCAACATCACAACACCATCCGGTAGTGAGGAACGGAAGCATGCTTAGTAATTGCTTACTGCATTGTAACAATGATAAGGATTAGTCAGTACTTTAGTTAAGATTCTAGGCATGCTTTCCGGGACCGGACTCCGAGATTACGAAATATTTTCCGAGTACAAATTCATGATCAAATCAAGGTTTACCAAAATCCCCCATATAAAATTGAGCTTGAGTATGATTTTTTAAATTTAAAAATGAATTGGGGTTTAAAGTCGCTTTCAAGATTATTTCACTTATATCACGGCTTGTCAGTTTAGAGCAGGAGGAAAGCCGCAACATCCGTAGCGCTGAATGTTGCAGTAAACCTGCGAGCACCTGCTGGTACTGACAATACCAAGGATATCTGTATTGCCACAGACTGAGTCCCCATGGATCAAGAACCTCTGGCGTTATCTGCGTCTTACTGACATTTGTCCCGTTCAAATTTTCTCATAAAACCAAGATAGTGAAATCATCATAAAGCTTTCACCTCGGGGCCCCAAATCATGGAATATTTGGAACATCTGGATCCGAGATTACGATTTATTGGGGAGTAGATTTCATGCTTAAGCTCGTTATATATGGGGATTTGTGAACAAAACTGAGTTTGAAACCATACTCAAAAACGTTCGTAATCTCGCGGCCGGTTCTTCATAATCTGCTCCTTTTACTGGTATTTTTTTAATTTTTTTTTATTGGGGTTTTAAGTCGCTTTCAATATTCTTTCACTTATATCACGACTTTCACGGACATTGAGGTCGCTCCCCCGGGGCGGGATTTGAACCTGGAACCTTTGGCTCCGAAGTCCAACTGTTCTACCACTACGCTACCACCCGCACACCTTTTACTGGTACGTATACAAGATAAATAACAACTTTAAAGAACAGGTATGTAGTATTCAAAGATTTTTTATTTATTTGATCGTTCATTCTTGCCTCCGAGTTGAATGACAGCATTCAACAGAAGGAGCCGGACAGTGTGTGAAACTTGACCAGTAGTGATGTTAGTTAGTGTGTAGCAAATCTCAACATGGGTGGCTGGTCAGAGTTGACAGCAGAAGGGTTAAAACTATGAACATGGGGGAATAATGTACATATGATAAAACAGGCTCTAAGATTGATAGGTATAAAAAAAAAAATTAAAAAACGGGAGTCTTCCAACATTGGACACTGAAGCCCTACATTGTCCATATATGTAATTGCCTTTAGTTTTAGTCGAAAGTGAAAGGTCTTTCAATATAAGGACAAGAAGGGAAATGAGGAAGTTCTGCCGTATTTCGAGGGATTAACATGAAACTAGATCTACAAGAAATTATGATGACGATGACCAGTGAATTATTGTTTTATGTCGCAGCGGGAATCTTTCACCCATACGTGACGATGATGATAATGATGATGATGATGAAGAAGATGAAGATGACAATCACGAATGTGACGAAGATGATTGAATATGATGACACTGAAAACGGCTGAAATATGCTAGTCTCCTGACAACTTCTTTTAAATTACAGCAGTAAGCAGGAAGTTTACAAAAAGTTTATAAAATTTACAAAAATTACAGAATTCCACTTATTGGTCATATTCTCCAAAACAGCCTGCAATATACTTCCAAGAAGGAAATTTCAATGGACAATCTATCAATAAAAATATCTAGCACTGAACAACAAAAGTATTGACTGATGCATCAATGAATCGGGGAGATAATGGATCATGATGGAAATGAAGGAAATGCATATTGTGACCCTCCAAGTGGAAATGTACCACTGTGGTTGGGTTTCTTCCTCCTTCCATTAGGCCACTACAAATCAATAATTAGTTGTTCATCAAAATATCCTTAATCTTTCTGATCAAGGCAACTGGAGATGCCCTGGATATATACTCAACAAAATTAATTAAGGGCCAGCAGAAATGTTCTGGTGAGGCATTCTACCAAATCAAGAAACTCCGCTTAAGAAATTTGGTGCTATTTTTCTTCCAATGTGTAAGTTCTTGAAGAATACCTCTGTAAATGTTTGGAAATTCTTTATTGTTAATATAATGCAACGCTAAATGTATATGTCCCCAAAGTCTACTGGCCCTTAATTAAATTTGCTGATCAATCCAGCACAGAGAGGGTTAGCCAGACAAGCCAATAATTCCTGTTTCCATTACTCCGAAAGCAATTGCTTGTACTAACTAACTAAAATCAAAACAGCTTCAGCCAGCCAGCTTTGGACTATATTTCAAACACCCTGTGAATGAAGCTATTCAACATGTTAGATCGCCATATAATCAAATTTAGGGATACTTGATAAATTGGTGAATCAATGTTGGATGAACATCCTAGATTTAATTTCTTGTGGCCTAAGAGCTCCTACAAAACAGGAAGGAGGAGAGAAGCAAGTGGCTAGTTGCTCAAGTCGACATATTTGACCCTCTCCCTGCTGGATTAGGCACAGGCATGGCTCTTAACAGCACTTCCGCTTGCCTCCAGCATGGAGAGAGTTAGTGGCAAAAATAAGCAATTAAAATGGATCACTACAGAAACCTGCTATGCAGAATCAAAGTTTAAATTAACAATTCAATTAATAAACCAAGGGTTACATAATGGAGGATATTAGACAGTGCTTGTACATAGATGGAATTATACATATACATTAGTCTAACATTTACTTATGGTAAAATTGCAATTATTGAAGAAACTGCCAAATAGTTTTTTTGTTTTTTTTAAATTGGGGTTTAAAGTCACTTTCAAGTCCAAATAGGTAGACTAATAATTAGTATTTGTAATTAGTAATTTATGCATTCAGCCCTCTTGTAATAGTGTTTGAACTACAGAATGTTTTATATTTCCTCAAGGCATAAATGTAATCTTGAAAATCTTTAGTCACCTGAGGATGCATTTTGACTTTCAACATATTTAATGTTTCAAGAACTCGAAAGGTTAAATATTTTCGGTAATTAAAAATGTATGCATGTCTTCCCTATATTGGCACGTCACATGAATATAATTCATGGACATGTTCATGAAGAGAAATTCTATACTTATTACTCCTACTGAATTCTATCATGTCTGTACAAGCAACATCCATGGAAATAATTATATAAAATATAAGTGTGTGCATGAACTGAATAATAAATGTTTGATACATGAACGCATTAATTAATAATAGGATCATATAAATTAATAAACCAGACAGAGATATTAAATATTAATTAATCTCTGATAACCATGGTCAGTATGCAAAGTTAAATAATGTGGGATTGACGTATATGGTATGCTTACTTCCCCGATTGTTACCAGGGTAACTCTACAGGATTTATACAATTCATACACACTCACACCTAAATATACATCTCCGATTCATATCTATCACTACAGTTATTTATTGAAGTATGAAAAAATTGTACACCTATTTACATCAATTCATACATTTACCATTCTGGCACCCTTGGTTTGTCATAAAAATCATGAATACATTTTGCACAAGGTACTGTCATGTAGTCTTTACAAACTGCCAAGAAAATATGCAACTAATTTTAGATAGATTAATCTGAGTATCATTTACGTTTTATCGTAAATCGGAAGAATACAGATGTTTGAAGAAAAATATCACAATTCAATTTCATCACATATACTATCCAGTATTTACACTTAAAAACACAACAGTTTTCAATTCTTATCTAGGTACACATAGATAGATGACAGTTTCACAAATCTATCATATCTCTGCAATCATTATAAGTTATTTAATTACACTAAATGATTGCAGTGCTACAAGTATTTTTGTGAAACTGCTCTCGTAACTTGCAAAAACAAAACGACTCGTGAAAACTAGACATTGGTGTGGAGAAGAACCACTAACATCATTATGCAGCACTCTTAAAAACAGAAATAAACCGTCCTGTTCACAAGCACTTTTCATGTCAGTGTTTCATCTACACTATCTACAGAATATACATATTAGTTCAAGTGTGAATTATACAGAACTCCTGAGATTACGTGATGCTATCTATTTAAAGTGGGACTACACTCGCTGTGAACGCCCCCCCCATCACAGGGGATGGGTGTGAAAAGTCTCGCTGGTATTCACTATGCGTACTTATATCAACCTGGAACCCCCCTGTACAAAACATTCCAGCTCTTGGATAACTCCACCCTTACCAGTGGTGTAGTCTATGGCTAATGTTGGAGTTAGCTCCCTTAGAGTGATGCCAGGAGATGTCTGTTCCGAGCAATGCATGTCCCTGCAATCACTGATATTGCCTTCTCATTATGTACGCATCATTGCCACGTGGCTAGCATGACATCAGTGGCCTCGAGGTCAAGACGTCCTGATTGAGGTCTACCGGCATTGCTGTCATGGGGAGGATATCGTAAGGGCAAAAGTGATAGTGAGGCAGCAATATTAAATGCGTATAAAGATCATGGTTAACAATTTTCAGGGAAAATGTTTTTCTTCATGTTTGCAATAGATGCATCAATTTAGGAAGATACAAAGTCTAGAGACTTTGGTTCTAATTTATATTTAAGATTTAAATGTAAGATAGGAAATTAATTGCTTTTCCAACGACTACAGCCTGGTTAGTATTATAAATATTTGACTTCAATGCTGCATCAGAATAGAGTTTTGATGGAATAATGAAATGTGATTTTGATAAACTGGTATCATACATGGTATGATAGCCATGGTATCATCATCTAGAACACTGTTCTGGCACCATTTCATTTCTATATTTCAGTAACATTGAACAATGCTGTATTATTCATAACATCACACACATATGTCCTTCAGCAATATTGCAACTAGTGAAGAAACCAGAGTGAAATAAATCGCGAAATGAATTTCAATGAACAAGGAAATTATAGCAGAGACAGGGGTGTTTTGATTCAGCGTCCTGTTGAAATGCATTGGCGTGTATCAAGTGACATACTAAAGACTCTCAGCGGAAGTAGACTTGTTCCTAAATTATCCCACTCTGTAGGATCGAACCATGTTATCAGGGATGAGCGCGAGACTGCAGAACTCGGGCATGGCAATAGACAATTGTTATTTCAGCTGAAAACAAGCCCGGGGTACGGGGCCTGCATGCCCCAAGCCATGTCTATTGCAAATAAATCGACCCCAGGACAAATAAATCAGCGAGGTTCTGCAGATCCGCAGAAAACTGCCATACCTGAGAACTACAAGAACACTTTCTGTGTTCTCGCAACCTCTTTGATGGTAGAACATGGTGATGGCCCCTCTAGACAGTTGCACCCAGATGAAGCTTATCTGGAACATCCCAGGAATTAGAACCAGAGCGGTGGATTGGTCAGTTGACATGCAACACATACACTTCCTTACAAATCCGAACACCACACCACACTACCCCCACTGTGTGGAGTCAACTGTGTGAGCACAAACAATGAACTGTGTCTGTGGACTGTCCTACGTCTTCACTTCAGAAGGTCACCAGAGACACAGGCCTACAGTCGTCACTCTCAGCTAGTATCACAACGGCTTGTTTGTGCAAAGACTGATCCAAAGGATGCAATACAGGTCCACAAGCTGTGATTTCAAAGCTTAATTAACACTATGTCCACTATTGTGCATCCACGTACTTTAGTCCTTTAGCTGTCAAGGTACACTCCCAGCCAAACTGAGCATCACTGGTGGCCCATAATATAGGAAATTGTCCAGACTTAGTGAAAACAGATCACACTCTGTCTTTGATCACCAACTGGTGGGTGGCAGGCCTACTTGTAACCCACAGGGATGGGCTTTCTGACACCGGGATGTGCTGCCTTAAGGATGGGCTGCCTTGGACCCATCAGGATGGGCAATGGAGACAATCACTCTTGGTCCCACGAGGATGGGCAATCTAAATTTCTCTTGAATGGGCAATGGACAGTCTTGTTCTCACCAGGATGGGCAATCTCTCAATCTCACCAGGATGGGCTATGGACAATCTGCAAGAGGCAGCTGTGGTCCCACCAAGATATGGACAATTCAGCAATCTCAATATCACCAGGATGGTCAATCTCGTCTCAAATCTCGATCTCACCAGGATGGGCAATGGACAGTGTTGGCAATCCCTGCCTGACCAGGATGTGTACAGCTCTGTCGTTCTACCTGAGTGTACAAGCACCAGGACACAGCTAGCTAGGAAAGATGCATGTGGTTATGTGAGTGTTCTGTACACAGGGGGTGGTGTATTATGACGTGGTGGCCGTCAGCTCGGCTAGCGTCGGGTACAGAGCCACCAGGAAGGCAAACAGGAGGAGCAGCAGAGGTATACTGGAGCAGAATGACAACTGGAACAGGAAGAGAAAGTCAGCATTAGCTTGTCAATGTGCACAGTATCAGAATTTTATTTATTTATTTACTGCTTAACATCGCTGTGGGAATACTTCACCCATATGTGGCCAGAGTATCAGAATAAATAGTTCCTGATGGAGGCAAGAATAAATAGTCCTTGGCTGAGGCTTTTTTTCTTTGAATTTCTTTTTAATGATATTTTTTTTAATACATTAAAAATGTTATTTAAAAATAATAATAAAACATCTTTAAAAGTTACCACAACAAGGTCTACAGAATATGATGAGTAAATTAGTGCTTAAAAATCACTGTAGAAATCTTTACCAATAATAATAATAATAATAATTTATAATGAGCAAAATCCATGCATACTGCTTGCTCATGGCTACAATATGATACTGGAACATACGAAATAACTGTGACATCCTTTAAAACATTTTTTTACCTACAATTTAAAAAATGTGTCACAAAAACACTTTTTTAAACATTACCAACAAAAGACCCTTGAACGAGGAACATCATTAAGAATGTACTGCAAGAAAACACTGAAAAATTACACAATAATAAAAACGACCAGGCCCTGAGATTACAAAACTATTTTCAGTACAATTTCATGCTCAACCACAAGTTGTATTCACAAACCCCCATTGAAGAAGTTTTGTAACCTCGGGGCTTTAAGTAATGCCAGGTCCCGTTCCACAGAGCAATCATAGTGCTACGATAGTCGTAACCCCTACAAGTTTACATGTCGTTACGACTCTCGAAGCACTACGTCTGTTCTGTGGAACGGGGCCTGGCTGGAGTAAAGACCACCACTGACCACTTTGCTTCTGTCTGCTAGATGTCGGTAGTCGTCTAACATGTGGTCAATATCAGTCTTCAGGTGAACGACTTCAGCTGCGTACTCTTCGCACTTCACCTTCAACTGATGAAAACCATACAAACATTAAAATAAATTACCACAGTCATAGATAGTAATCATAATTCAAAGAATTTTGATACCATTTTACATGTTTCTGTTGTCATCAGTAGAAATGCATTTTCCAATCAACTGATGCGAGCAATACAAATATTTAAAATGATGGCAAATCTAAAAAATTACGACCATATAGATAACATAATACAAATAATTTTACATCTTTCTGTTGTCATCAAGGATTTAATAATGTTACCATTTATTTCTGTAATATATAGTCAGATAAAATTAAATTACACCATGATAATAATTTACTGTTAGTTTAGTTAACAATACATGAATATATATTTAACTTGGCTTGTGCTAAAAAAACAGCCACAATGGTTCATAGGCCCACAACCATTGACATGATGACCTTGCAATGACCTTGACTCACATGATGAAGGCCATCAAGACTTGATAGATAAAATGAAGCTGTACATCAAGGAATACTGATATCCAGTTAACAGTCCTTAATAATAAAACGTTTCTCAAAAGATTACCGATTCTCGTCTTCCATGACATGGAGATCTTAAGAGACGGCAAAATCTTACTGGATCCATTAATTTCATTGTGTGGTTGTGTGGATATGCAATCAACAATTGATAATTTGTTTTGTTCTGTTATGGCCTGAGATGACTATAACACATACTGCCAAAAATGTGGAGCCCAAAATATTGTCAATATCACTGTTCTTTGGACATGGCTATAAAAATAACTTCTATTTCTGGAATGCTGACCTTGAGAATTAGGTGATTCATCTCCCGAATAAAATGCCAAATTTGACCAATCAATTGCTCTCATTCCAAGAAAGGTTCCCAACAAACACAAACAAATGATAGCAGCTTCTCTTATTTCTCTTTCATATTCTGCTAGTAACAATGATTTGCTCTCCATTTTGTTGTTCGTTGTTAACGGGACGCCAAGATGACAACCACAAAATTCTAAAGACAAGACTCATCAACTGACATGGCATGATGGCATGTAACATTCTATACAGTTATAGAGTGGCCAGAATCAGATACTGTACTCTGATTAGTGTATATGGTGGATGGACCATGCACAAATTACAGCCACATTCTAATAACATGCAAGTCAAAGAAGTCAAACTAATATTATGATAATAAATAAATAAAAATACACATGTGCAACAAATTATATATAATTCATAAATATGTGAATACAAAAATTAACTATGCTAATCAACATATCCAATTAATAATTTGTAAAACAATTTAAGACAGAACATGGAAGGGGAAACTCCAAAACTGTCATGCTTGATAATCTGGCAAATAAATTCTCTTCAGCATTTTAATTAAAATAAGAAACTTCAGTTGACTTGGAAACCAAAAATAATATTAAAAAATTAATGTAAAGAGCAATGCAACACAAAAATAAACAAACCGTACTTTGAATAAAAGGACAAATTAAGTAAGATCTGAACGGAATGCTTTCAGAAGGCACAACACATTGACAAGCGTGGTGAGACGCACGTGGAGATACACCGCGACACACATTGCGAGATACCTGGCTCCCATTTCCATCAGACCGATTTCTAATGGCCGACTCTCCTTCCACGTCGACACCAGGTGGCGCGCTCACCTCCTGTTTGCTCTGCTCGGCATCTTTCTGTGCGTCCGTCATATTGAGCTTGTGTTCAGATTCGCTCAACTCTAGCTTTTGCTTTAGCGCTTCTAGGTTCTTGTACGATTCCTGAAGTTTGTTGTATTCTGATGATAGTTGCAGATTTTCTCGCCTTGACCTATTAAAAAAAAAGATGCATTGATAAATTATAGTTAGTTAGGTAAATAACGAATAATGTCTTCATACATACAAATTCAAATCAATTGACAAATTCACATGGATCTTCAATATTTATAAAAATTATTGGAAGATTCATCTATCGACCATAAATAATGTGAACATTTATATTGCACCAAATCCATGCTTGAAAGTCAGCATGCTCATAGCGCTACATTATTACCCTGGTCTGTAGATCTCTGTGACCTCAATTCCTTCTCAACTCCCTGGGAAGTATGCAAGCCAAGCTGCCGTTCAAGGCACTACAAGGTTATCATCCACATGTCCATCTTATCCTTCCTTCATGAAACACAAACCAAAGCCAGGCTGGCATGCGTAACCACTTACATTTTCATCTCGGCCTCAATAGCTTGTATCCGCTTCCTGAGGTTGGCACAATCTTCCTTCAAAGCCGTCATTTCTGCTGAAGATAAAAACAAATATTTGCACCCATCCCACAAATAATTATCTCTCGTTTTTAGATGATTATGACAATGAACGTGATTTCGAATTCAAAGATGATCAACCGTTGGGCGTTTAAAGCACCGTTCAACTATTTCTTCCATTCCACAATATTCTAATCCTCCATGAATGAACAGCTTAAAGACACAATTCACATTCTGCCTAGCTACAATTTTTTTTAAAATTAATTGTTTGACGACAGCATTACCTCGGTTACGAGCAGTTTGACGACTGGAAAATGAATCGCTGCGGCTATTTTTAGATCCATGAGGGTCTCGTTTGTCTTTTTTCTCCGTTTCTAATTCCTCCTGAAGTTGCTTAAGTTTGTCTAAAGTAAGATAGGACATAAACAGTGACTCAATCATAGAATGGGCGTATAGCTACTGGTGGGTCCATGCTGTTACTTCCAGTTACGCTATTCATCGGGTATTATACATGCACAACATCGCAGGCATATATGTATACATATATTTCTAAGTATTGGTGACATTCTAACAATTGCATATTAACTTGGGATATTACATGTTAATAATACACCATGCTGGTTGTTATCATATTTTATCTGAAATTGATAAACTTAAATGACAGATTGCACTAAAATTTCACAAATAATTTTATTTTCTTGACCAAATTACTGGATCTTTATTGGTATTATGTATTCTAAGAAATAATTATTTTTTTTTTAAATTATTTTGTTTGGATTGGGGTTTAGAGCCGCTTTCAAGATTCTTTCACTTATATCACGACTTGTCAGTTTAGGGCAGGAGGAAACCCGCAACATCCGTAGCGCTGAATGTTGCAGTAAACCTGTGCGCATCGGCTGGTACTGACAAGACCAAGGATGATAACTGCATTGCCACTCTACAGACATCTCATCCTATCAAAATCGCGTCAGAAAGGTAACTTTCACGAACATTGATGCTGGGCCCCAGGGGCGGGAACCTTTAGCTCCGAAGTCCAACTGTTCTACCACTGCGCTACCACCCGCCCCAGTATATATAGTGATCTTCTTATTAACACTACACAGTATATATAGTGCATAGTACATTATCTTATTATTAACACTACACAGTATCGATCTATG
Organism: Lepetodrilus schrolli; assembly: GCA_032361225.1. Taxonomy (NCBI): domain Eukaryota; kingdom Metazoa; phylum Mollusca; class Gastropoda; order Lepetellida; family Lepetodrilidae; genus Lepetodrilus; species Lepetodrilus schrolli. The sequence goes on from JAUTBT010037884.1 coordinate 15,420, forward strand.
ACAATACTAGAAAGTACAGATCTGTGACAACACTACATGACCAGTACAAACTCACTTGGAGGCCCTGGCAGCAGTTGCCTTGGTGAACTTTGCCATCAGGTCAGTAGGGTCACTGGTTGAGGTCCCCGGGGTCCCTGATGCCTCACTCTATACAGCAGGACATTTAGCAGGACATTTAGCAGGACAGCACAGGACATGAAACACAGTTGTCCTGAGCTGGCATGTACATCAGAATCAAACATGCCGCTGTAGCCGGGTGTGATACAAGATGCTCCTACTGGTCTCAGCCAGCGGGGTTACCCCTTTGGCTCATTTGGTAGTGCGTGCAATCCAGCAACTCCAGTTCGAATCCCAGGATTGGCATGATCCTCTGTTACTATGGCGCCAAACATTCTACCCAATGAGCCATGGTAACCCCTGTGGCCGAGACCAGTACGAGCATCTTATATTTCACCTGCTACACAGTCCATGATGTAGCTGTACAACCATGGAAAAGTAGAATAATCTGAACAATCTTTGGTGTATGTGAAGTTGTCTGTATTCTCACTGGTGTATATGTGAATATATCTGTATACTCACTTGTCTGTATATGTGAATCTGTCTGTATACTCACATGTGTGTATTTGAACTCTGCCAGTGTTTGCTCGTAGTGGACAATGTACGATGGCAGAATATGGTTGCTATTGAAGATGACGAGTTCCTTCTGATCGGGGGACGTGTGAGAATCGTATCCAGACTTGAGTGCAGCTCCGTGGATCAGCTTTGTACAGTGGAACACCTGGAAATACCCCGAAGATAATGTGGCTGTCCCCATCCACTGATCAACAGGTAGGTGGAATACCCGGAAATACCCCTTCAAATCTTTTGCACCATCTTTTCATTTATGGATAAACAGCTGTAGATTCTCAGTGACAAGCTCAGTCAGATAGAACTGTTTGCTCCTTGTACTAAGATCTTCAGTATATGTCTGTGGCTACACTAATCCTTCAGTGTATGGCTACACAATGAGGGGACATACCTTCCCTGGCAGAACCTGACACAACAACAGCCTGGTGGCACCCTGGATGTAAGCCATGGAGTAGCCCGGGAACTCACTGAAGTACACACCCTTCCCATACCACCCAGTGTCAGTGCTCCTCTGGAAGCCCTTCGACCCTGAAACAACACAGGAAATCCTTGATGGTTGGACTTTGACACTGACAGATAAAAACAATCATCAAAATTATTAAGAGTAGCAATGTGCAACACACAGCTTCAGCAGCACACTGTGCTGTGCACACAGCTTCTGCAGCACACTGTGCAACACACAGCTTCAGCAGCACACTGTGCAACACACAGCTTCAGCAGCACACTGTGCAACACACAGCTTCAGCAGCACACTGTGCAAAACACAGCTTCAGCAGCACACTGTGCAACACACAGCTTCTGCAGCACACTGTGCAACACACAGCTTCAGTAGCACACTGTGCAACACACAGCTTCTGCAGCAACACACAGCTTCTGCAGAACAATGTGCAACACACAGACCTGGCACTTTGAAGCCACTCTCACAGATGGGAACAATATTTTCTTCCTTAGTTCCATGAAATGCCAGGACTGGATAAGAGTGGTCCTGTCCACACTGTGTCTTTAGATCTTCTCGTCCTTCCCTGGAATTGGAGCAACAATCTCAAAACACAGGGCATGTCGTACATTTAAAGTAATGAAGATCTGTTTTACCAGACTGCAACTTAGCCAGTGTAACAGTGGAGCAATTTAGCGATCATAATTGAAGCTACAGTACTCATATATTTGCTTGAAAATATCTAAAACTACTCTCCCTCAAACAAATTCATTCTGATTTTTAACAATATGTGTTACAATACAAATACTCACTTGAAATTCTTTGCCAATGTTGGATTCACTACATATTCAACTTTTTTTACTGTAATACTGGAAACAATAAATAGATCTTGATTAACATATATTCACTATAGAAATGGGAGTTTGGGTTATTGCCAGACTTTTGAGCTTGACCTTTTCCTGACCTGCATTCATAATAACATATATTACTGGAGCTTTTTACAACCAGCATAATAACAGATACTTTTCAGATTTTGCGAACACTGATTCCAGGGCCCAGGGCCCTCGTGTACACAATGGTATAACTCCACGGTAACCTTACCTATACCATAGTAACCATTGTCCTACAGTTTTTTTGTTTTTTTATTTTTTTTATTGGGGTTTTAAGTCGCTTTCAAGATTCTTTCACTTATATCACGACTTGTCAGTTTAGAGCAGGAGGAAACCCGC
>JAUTBT010037895.1:7036-17710 GCA_032361225.1 Lepetodrilus schrolli
GTGCTACCATATTTAACACTGTTTCAGTGAAGTACCGAGTGCTACCATATTTAACACTGTTTCAGTGAAGTACCGAGAGCTACCATATTTAACACTGTTTCAGTGAAGTACCGAGTGCTACCATATTTAACACTGATTCATTGAAGTACCGAGCGCTACCATATTTAACACTGTTTGAGTGAAGCACCTAGTGGTACCATATTTAACACTGTTTTAGTGAAATCGAGTGCTACCATATTTAACACTGTTTCAGTGAAGTACCGAGTGTTACCATATTTAACACTGTTTCAGTGAAGTACCGAGTGTTTTCATATTTAGCACTGTGTCAGTGAAGTACCGAGTGCTACAATATTTAACACTGTTTCAGTGAAGTACAGAGTGCTACCATATTTAACACTATTTCAGTGCTACCATATTTAACAATGTTTCAGTGAAGTACCGAGTGCTACCATATATAACACTGTTTCAGTTGTTTCAGTGAAGCACCGAGTGCTACCATATTTAACACTGTTTCAGTGAAATCGAGAGCTACCATATTTAACATTGTTTCAGTGAAGTACCGAGTGCTACCATAATTAACACTGTTTCAGTGAAGTACCGAGTGCTACCATATTTAACACTGTTTTAGTGAAGTACAGAGTGCTACCATATTTAACACTGTTTCAATGAAACCGAGTGCTACCATATTTAACACTGTTTCAGTGGAATACCGATTGCTACCATATTTAACACTGTTTCAGTGAAGCACCGTGTGCTACAATATTTAACACTGTTTCAGTTGTTTCAGTGAAGCACCGAGTGCTACCATATTTAACACTGTTTCACTGAAATCGATTGCTACAATATTTAACACTGTTTCAGTGAAATAACGAATGCTACCATATTTAACACTATTTCAGTGATTTACCGAGTGCTGCGATATTTAACACTGTTTCAGTGAAGTACCGAGTTCTTCCATATTTAACACTGTTTCAGTGAAGTACCGATTGCTACCATATTTAACACTGTTTCAGTGAAGTACCGAGTGCTACCATATTTAACACTGTTTCAGTGAAGTACCGAGCGATACCATCTTTAACACTGTTTCAGGAAGTACCGAGTGCTACCATATTTAACACTGTTTCAATGAAGTACCGAGTGCTACCATATTAACACTGTTTCAGTGAAACAGAGTGCTACCATATTTAACACTGTTTCAGTGAAGTACTGAGTGCTACCATATTTAACACTGTTTCAGTGAAGTATCGAGTGCTACCATATTTAACACTATTTCAGTGAAGTCCCGAGTGCTACCACATTTAAAACTATTTCAGTGAAGTACCGAGTGCTTCCATATTTAACACTGTTTCAGTGAAGTACCGAGTGCTACCATATTTAACACTGTTTCAGTGAAGTACCGAGTGGTTGCTGTAGACGAGACCCTCAGATGGTCGGAGTGGCCTGTACAAATTAGTATAACCGTAAGTCCTGACATCCCACCCTTAATTAGGACAGATAGTAATTTACACAAATCATAGTACTTGTCCGCAATGACGTTAATCAGACAATACTTTTCGATTTAAATTCTTTTTATTATGATTTTTTTTTTCTCATCTTTTTTATTTATTTATATTTTTATTATTATGATTTTTTACATTTTGGGAAATGACAAAATTTCCGAAAATGTAAAAAAAACACCAGAATCAGAAACAAATCGAAAAATATTGCAAAGGTTCGACCTGCAGAGACAACTGGTCCATTTGCTCGAGAGTTCGCTTAAATACTTCCATGCTAGTATTATTATTATTATTATTATTATTATTATTAACATTATTGCAATAAATGCTTCATGCTATACATTAATGCAGTTGAGGAAGACGAGAACACAAAGCTCACGAGATCTTAAAATATTCTTTACAAGTGTTTGAAATGTTTGAAATGTTATGCACCGATTAGTTGGTGCTGAAGATCTATAGATTTGCAAGTCTATAGTAGGAAAGCAAACATTTTCGCAAATACGAATACTTATTATTTCTGATTATGAGAATGCTTATTATGCTAATGATTATAATAATCATGACTTTGATGGTTATTATCATTATTGTTGTTGTTTTGTTGTTTCTATTATTATTATTAGTAGTAGTAGTAGTAGTAGTAGTAGTAGTAGTAGTAGTAGTAGTATTTTATTAACATTTAACGTTTTATTTCCGAACGATAACTAGGCTTATGATAAATATAATTATAATTATGATGATGATAATTATTATTATTATTATTATTGTTATTAATACTGTTGTTTTGATTTTGCTATTATCATTATTATTATTAACAACATTATTATTATTATATTAACATAGAGTCTATAACGTTTCAGAACCCACGTGGACACCTGATAACTAGGGTTACAAAGAGTGCCCGCGATGCTTTCAAGGGATCAGAATTTCCTCTGTCTACGAACCCTATGTTGGGGGACTGGAAGATACGAGCCTCCTATACCGACGTGAGTGCGGTTTACATGTAAAAAGTGATGTTCTTATGCAAACTGCTCGCATTTGTAAATACAGTGTATATCAGTTACGTCGTAATACGTAATACACCGGGTGCCAGATGTTTCGTCCCCTGCACGTTGCGCCTCCAGTCATTTCGCCACCACTTAATTGTGCATTCACGCTCCCAGTAAGTTACGTCCTCAAGTCGTATCGGCCCCGCCTATTTTGGTGGAGGTCCGTTTCACACCCATGTATTTTTATAGAGAGGTACGATTAACCCCATATGTTTCGCCCACATAGAAGCTAGATCTGGTTAAAATGATATTTATTCCACGATGTCAGTTATAATAGATGTGTTATTCTGTAGACGCACGTGAAGGACTGTGTTCTTGTTTACAGTTCTCGACCGAATCCCTTGTTACATTTGAAGTACTGGAATATGGTGAGTCGGAGACACTCGGAGATATTCTGACGTCGTGACAACATCTTGATATCGGGATTCCATATCATCCATCGATATTGTAAAATACATCTATCAACTCAATAATTATATTGCAAAATTCAATAGAAAAGCATAACAAAGCAGACACACAACGTAGTAGAAGTATGGTGTAACAGCGTTAGAAATCAGTATGAAACGGTTAATTTAGCGTCAACGTCAAATAATCAAGTGTTGTATTTATTACGTCTTATGTATGCCACGTTGATCCTAATATCTACCCTATGATCAACCAATCAAACATTAAAATCCTTATTCTATTAGTGTTTTTATATTTAAATTGTTATTTCTCATTGAGTATTACAATTTTTTTAATTTCCACCAGTACTACCTCGATTTGGAATTAAGGTCATGAACAACCAGTCAAGCATATATACAGAGGACATACGTACTATGAAGCTAACTATTCAAGCCCTGTGAGTATTTAGTCATGAACACCTGCCTGCACACTGTTCAAAAGCAGCAAGTCGCGAGCTGCCGGTCTCGCAGTTAGTGAAAGTACTCGTCAGCCAATCAGAATACAGCTACGCTGAAAGTTGGACGTGATTTGTCTTCCCATGCTATACTTGTCTGACAAATATAATATTAGCCAGACAATCATAACGCGGGCGACTACTTTGTATTCAGATATGAATTATGTTTTGAAACGATGAGTGTGCCTAACAGAAATGTAATTAGAAACGTCCTAGATCGACGTTAGGAAGATATATAATTAGGAATGTTATAGAATTAGGCTATCGTCTGTGCATGCATGACATATGGCAGGATTGAGCAAGGATGCAACGATGAACAGGGCTTTTCTGCTATATACCAATTGAACTTTGCAGGTTTACGCACGGTCGTCCTGTTCAGGGAAGAGTTACGATGACTGTTGTCCTCCGTGTCCAGGACGAGGACGAGGAGGACCATGTCCTCATGGAGCATCTAGAGCACCAGGTGAGGTATCATGAGTGCTAGGTGAGGTACCAGGAGTGCTAGGCGAGGTACCAGGAGTGCTAGGTGAGGTACCAGGAGTGGTACCGGGAGTGCTAGGTGAGGTACCAGGAGTGCTAGGTGAGGTACCAGGAGTGCTAGGTAAGGTTTCAGGAGTGCTGTGTGAGGTACCAAGAGTGCTAGGTGATGTACCAGGAGTCCTAGGTGATGTATCAGGAGTGCTATATGGGGTAACAGGAGTGTAATAGTACTAATACTAAACACCTAGTATATGTCGTTGTAGCTGGACAGTACTGGCCATGCCGAAGTCATCATTGACGGGGCGGAACTGGAAGACCTATTGATGTTTGAGCCGACGTCTGGACAAGTCTACGTCCGTGTCAATGTTACTGAAGCAGTTACGGGCAACAAAGCCAACGAAGAGATAAAGGTTGCAACACTTTCAAATACACCCTATCTCGTGAATATCGTTAACGAAAAGACATATTACCAGAACGGGCTTCCATACAAACTTGAGGTACGTCTTAGAACAAACGCATCAGCAGTTATTCGGGATATTTGCGCTATCTAACTATGTGCATAACAATAATAATAGTAATGATAATAATAATAAAATAGCATCTACTACTACTACTACTACTACTACTACTACTACTACTACTACTACTAGTAGTAGTACTACTACTACTACTACTGCTGCTGCTACTATTTCTACTATTGCTACTACTACTACTACTACTACTGCTGCTGTTACTACTATTGCTACTATTGCTACTACTACTACTACTACTACTAGTACTACTACTACTACTGCTGCTGCTACTACTAGTGCTACTATTGCTACTACTACTACTACTGCTGCTGCTGCTACTACTATTGCTACTACTACTACTACTACTACTACTATTAATACTACTACTACTACTACTACTGCTGCTCCTGCTACTATTGCTGCTGCTACTTCTAACACTACTACTAATAATAATAATCACAATGTAAAATGAAAATTACAATAATAATAGTAATGATAATAATAATAAAATATCTTCTATTACTACTGCTACTACTACTACTACTACTACTACTAGTACTACTACTACTACTACTGCTGCTGCTACTACTATTGCTACTATTGCTACTACTACTACTGCTGCTGCTACTACTATTGCTACTATTGCTACTACTACTACTACTACTACTGCTGCTTCTGCTCCTGCTACCATTGCTGCTACTACTACTACCACTACTACTACTAATAATAATCACAATGTAAAATGAGATCTTAAGTTTTGCTCCTTATGTTTTTAGACAGTTTTTAGCTCAATTGGGCGTACTGTAGCTAGTTTAAATATTTCAGCATCAGGTTTTGGAAATGATTTTTAATGAGACATAATGACATTATATTGGTCGGCCTATAGAGCGTTCATAATCATCAAAAGATAATTTACATTTAAATACCAACGAAGATTTCAGAGACGGAATTTATAATTTCAGCTGGTCAATATGAACTGTTTATGTACCCAGAAATCACATAATAGTATAAAATAACGGTATAAAATATAACGTTATAACATTCATAACGTTATAAAACGGAATTACAACATTGTGTGAGTGTATCCTACTTACACAACGTTGGAATATCGTTGTATAACGTTATATGTTTGCTGGGTAACTGCTTTGTATTTATGCAGCTGAAAGTAAAACAAATTGACGGAAGTAATGCTAGAAACCTTCAAATGATGATTGAAGTAACCGACCAAGATACCATTTCACTGAGAACAGACAGCAAGGGGCAAATAATCCACACCTTCATTGGACCTGAGCATGGGAATCAGATTAGCATAAAGGTAAATACCATCTCCCACAGGGAAGTGAAGAACTCTGAGCTCTGCATGACTCATCCTCGAAACGCCGGTCATTGTGCCTAAACATCCGGATAGATGATACGGATCTAACGGAGTAATCGGAGTAAGCTAATGAAGTCCCTAGTTATTTTAGTGGACCGCCGTGAACAATGTTATACTTCATTGCGTTGTCATCAATAAAAGGAGACTGCAGTCCTTACAATCGAATGCCTGCGGGCAGTATGTCTTGTATTGTTTGTTACGTCTATGCCGAGGCGCTTCCGTTGATGATGTTGTAAACACATTCACGAACAATTACACAAACAATGACTATCGCGGAAGTGTGTGTGTGTGTGTGTGTGTGTGTGTGTGTGTGTGTGCGTGTGCGTGCATGCATTCGTGCGTGCGTGCGTATGTTATTCACACAGCTACTCTTTACGTTATCAACGATATAATTATATATTAATGAAACGTTTAATTAACTAAAAATTCAATGTCCATTATATGTACGCAGTTTTATCCGGCCGAGTTTCCTGACCAATACGAACAGGTGCCCGTGAGCTCCATTCATCAGACAGATTTCTTAACCATTGACGCCGATCATCGGCCACAGGTATGCCATACAGCCAATATTTTACAGAAACTTAACTTGGTTGTTATACAATCATGTTTTTTTTGTTTTTTTGTATTTATTTATATTCGGATTTAGAGCCTCTTTAAAGATTATTTCACTTATAACACGGCTTGTCAGTTTAGGGCAACATCCGTAACGCTGAACGATGCAGTAAACCTGCGAGCATCGGCTGGTACTGATAAGACCAAGGATGATACCTGCATTACCACTCTACAGACAACGCATCCTATCAATATGCGTCAGAAAGGTAACTTTCACGAACATTGATGCCGGGCCCCCGGGGCGGGATTTCAACCTGGATGGAACCTTTGACTCCGAAATCCAACGTTCTACCACTGCGTTATCACCCGCCCTACAACCATGTAATCTCGGGTTAAATAAATTGTGTTCTTCCTGTTTCCAGTTTCCAGAGCTTATGTGACTTGTTGTAGTTAGATTGCATCGGACTAGTTAAAAGGTAATACATATATTTATTACGTGTTTCTGATTTTAGATGCACCGAGATCTCCTAGTACTCGTCAGATACTCCTCGCCTATGGACCTATATTTCATCATGGTAAAACATATACTTCATCTAAAAATATACTTCATCATGGTAAAACATATACTTCAGTAGTATGTGATAGTAGTTTACATTATCGTTTCAGAAACTTTGGCCTTGTTATTATTCGTGGGTCGCTTTATTACTGTTTACAAAACAAACTTGTCTAGACTACCACGTGACATAAACAAGTCTAGCCTATTGAATTAATACTATTGAGGTCGATAACTGGGTCGCATTATATCTAGTGAAACCACTCGTAGGCAACCATCCATATGTATTGAGACAGAATACATTATTCTTTGTCTAGTAGAGCAAAGGCAAATGCAGATCCAGTATATTTAGCGATAACAAGTATATACGCATAGTATGCAATAGCAAACATCTAAACATGACAGGTGAAGAATACTCATGGAAAGTCCTTGCACAATTTTGTTAAGAGTGTAACGAGGTCGACGATGGACGTTATTCTGTACGAAGCTCCTGAATGGTATGCAAGAAAATATGTGTGTATCCAGTCGCTTAACAACTTTAAATCACTGCATCTGAACGTTCTGCTAAGATGGGGAACTCCATTATATTACATCTATAAGCGAGAGATATTTTGCGGAAATTTATATAGTATAAAGGAGTATAGAGCATGGCATTCATAGTCATACAGCATGTTTACACTAATGCTGAAAGCTGTGAACCGGAACACAACCTGACAGACAACTTTCAACTTGTTTTAGTCTAAAATTAGGACTTACTAAATGCAGCATGTACATTTCGCTAGTAAATATACATCATACTCCAGGAGAAATAGTAACATTTGTATGTACGATATTGATATCTACACATGTCACTATCTCACACACTCGCCGTTGATGAAATGGACATTGGCCATGTGACAACAACTTTGGAGAGACATTTACTTATGGCATACGCCATTATTATTGTGGATGACGTCTACAAAACTGCAAAGGAAACAAACTATTTTCTTGTGATATTTCAAGACATTCATGAAGATGCATACTTGTCTACAACATTCTTCGATGTATTATTTAATGCATCTTGGCCGGATATTGACAGAATAAAATCCATCAAGATGTGTGTTAAAAAACTATTGAAATTACAGAAACGATTTGTTATGAAATGATATAACAGCGACGCATATCAGTAATACAGAAGAAGCAGAAAGGGAAATTATAAGACTAAGACCAGTTCTTGAGCAGCCATTTCCGTCTTCTTCTTCTTCTTCTTCTTCTTCTTCTTCTTCTTCTTCTTCACTATGGCTTTCGTTATCTTCAGAGTTCGTATTTTCACTGTTTTCACTGTCTGTTGGTGATACTACTCCTCCACCTCCACCTCCACCTCCTCCTCCTCCTCCACCTCCACCTCCTCCTCCACCTCCACCCCCACCGCGTAGAATGAGCGATTTCGTGGCGAGTAATATGTCGGGTATAATGGCACGTACCTTCACTAACAATAGCTTGCCTTTAGATGCCTTACTGCTTTCAAGATTGTCAGCTTAAGGCAGGAGGATACCCGCAACACCCGTAGCGCTGAATGTTGCAGTAAACCTGCGAGCATCGGCTGGTACTGCCAAGACCAACGATGATAACTGCACCAACATAACAAAATACACCCCCGAATAATGATCATGGTATAGCAAGCATAAATACTGAAAATCGATTGAGAAAGGTACTAGTATTTAGTTACTAGTAGTGACAAGAATAACAAGCTTATTAGGCCCTATACTGGTGGTATCATTTCAACATCAATATACAAAGTTCCCGCGACACATTTAAAAAATCAAAATGTGTAATTGTGTACAACCCAATAGATTAACATTTAAAATATACAAGAGAGGAATGGCGCAGTAGTCTCATTGAGAATTACGTGTGCAGCTGTTCATGCGAAACTTATGTACACGCCAGATAAAAAATAAAATAAAATCTGCTAATTGTACGATCTGCATGATAAACTGCTGTTTACTATAATAGAATGCGTTCTCTTAATATTTTATTTCAGTATATTATGCACACAATAATTAAACATAATCCTTAATTATCATGAGGCATTGAAGTATAATATGTGATTAATTAACCGTATAAATATATAAACGGTGACATCTGTTTCAAGCATTGTGTAACGTATACATGCATACCGGTGTGTACAACTGACTTAGATGGACCTGTGTTGGTCTTCACCGGCAGCCATCTTTTGACTATTCCAATGCTACGGCACTTGTGGGTTCAAATATGGCAAGGTTTGTTTATTTCAGATTTTATTTTGTAATTTGAAACATATGTTTAAGTAATGATGTCTACTATATTTAAAAACATGCTTTATGTTACATCTCTTTAATATGTTGAATATGATTTACAAGACCAAATGACCTTGGTTTCCCTTATTAAAAACAATCCCACACAGTTAGTAACTTTTATATTACCTCTCATGCGCTTAGGTGTTTTATCAATATACCTATTTTTGAATAGGGCGCCTAAGCGGGTCACATTCTATTTTTAGATATACACGGTAACATGTGTATGACTGTTGTTTTGTTTACGTACCTTACGTTGCATCTATCTCGCGTGGTCGGCTGAACACATGCTGAACAACATGATTCAGACAGCATGATTCATCTCTGAATGGAATAAACATGATCTTATTCTATTTTTTTTAGCGAGTCCAGCATCTCTACAAGGCACCGTAACATACAAACATTGATTTTCTTTTTAATATCATGTTTCCAGGTAAGCCATCCAACTTATGCAGCATACTAGCATGTTCTTTTAAAACATTATGTAAAGGTTTAAGGAATCAAGGAATGCACATCTACAATGCACATCTACAATGCACATCTACCAAATAATAGAATGATTCCGCTCTGACTATTATTTGACATGAAATGTATTGCTACATCTATTTGGTAGATTATCTCGGTACAAATTGTATGGAATAAAAACTATAAAAAAAACCTTCAATTTAGTATTTAGTAAATTATACCACTACCAAGAGAAATATTAATAAACTAAATATGTTGATATATCTGTCACCAGATATTCTGAATAAATATTATTTTATGTAGAGGTACTAATGGTGCAATTTAATTTCGTTAAATTTTTTCTATAATTAAATTTGATAATACAACCTAATAAATTGATTTTCTGTTTGTTTTTCTACCAAATATGGGTATGGATTTTACGATACGTTCACTTATATCACAGGGGCGGTCTGTAGCACAGTAGTAGAACGTTGGAGTTCGAGCCAAAGGTTCGGCATCAATGTTCGCAAAAGTTACCTTTCTGACGCGATATTGATAGGATGCGCTGTCTGTAGAGTGGCATTGCAGTTATCATCCTTGGTCTTGTTAGTACCAGCCGGTGCGTTTACTGCAACAGTCAGAACTACGTATGTTGCGGGTTTCCTCCTACCCTAAACTGACAAGTCGTGATATAAATGAAAGAATCTTGAATGCAGCTCTAAACCACAATTAAAGAACAAACAAAACAAAACAACGAAAATAACACAACTTATATCACAGCTACTCAGTTTAGGGCAGGAGAAAACCCGCAACACCTGTAGCGCTGGTACGGACGAATTTAACATATGTATTAAAGATATGATTCTCTTGTGAGGAAGAGAATCTTGATGATAATTGGTTAACCTTTCATTTTCAGGGTTACATAGACAGTCTCATTGGGCTGATACTTCCGGATCTTCTTTGTGTTTTGCACACGGACCTAAAATCGGCCAGTTCCATTTTCTTC
>JAUTBT010037906.1:0-17709 GCA_032361225.1 Lepetodrilus schrolli
GCATCAAACGGCGACATTAATCCACACATGAAGACATATACCACTTACAGAATGATAACGACTTTTATAACAACTATACACTGAGTGAAACGGATCAAGGAGATTGTCTTGTGGCTCATTTTCTTAGCATGAAACCCCTTTCTGTAATCTTCCTATAGTGTCGCTGCAGTCGACCGTCTCCTGGCTGTTGTGAGTAGGTAAAGAGATGGAAAATGTTAACACGGACAGTTGAAATCCGTAAACATTCGGCCTGATAACCATAGGTGGTTTACCACGGTCCACCGACGTTATGGCCAAGCTTTTGTCAGGTGTTTTACTATTGGGTGAATACTTCAAAGAGGAGCTGCATTTTATTATCTCCCTTTGTTGGAACTGTTCAGTTCCCTACGGGAAGTCCACGCGCATAGTCGTGTTTGCTATTAGTGTAATCCAGGCAGAGTTTTTATAAGTCATAAGCATCCATTCTGATTTAATAACCCCGCGTCTGACAGGAATCGAAATTCTGAATCGCTTTGGAAACCGTGGCAATAAAGAGGAAATAAAATGCTTGACTTTAAGCGAGCTCGTCACAATATGGTGACTACCAACCGCCCATGTTTGTGACGTTCATACAAACCATACAACGTTGTTCAACCCGTGTTATGGCTAAAAGAATGAGGAAACGAGTTCCTTTCAATTTCGAATGTTTTCTCTTCACTTGGAGAATAGTTTAAGGCTTCCCAAGTCAAATATTGCGGTGCCCATTGTATGAGGACACTTTGGGTAACAAGCGTAAATCAGTTGAATGATTGTGAATACTGTCACTGGAAACGATGGTGGTGTTGTATATACCGCCATTTAACTGCAGCGGTGTGTGGAGCCTCCCTGCCAAATCCCAGGTGTTAGATTTAGCTGAAATACTTGTCCCCCCAATACCTGCGTGAGTGAGTGTGTGTGTGTGTGTGTGTGTGTGTGTGTGTGTATGTGTGTGTGTGTGTGTGTGTGCGCGCGCATGCGTGTTTGCGTGTGTCTACATAGACAGAATTCTCTCACACTAAGAAGGTCAAATCATCACATGCACATCAACTTCGCAGAAAACACATCGGTTACAACGTCGACTACTGCAGTTGACTGCCTACTTAATACAAGACTATTCACAATGTAATGCATTGCACACACGTATGACGAAATACAATTATTGTGAAAGTCTACTGTCTTAACGAGTTTCGTCGTCCTGAATGAATCGGAAGTCATACCTGTGTGCCATAGTTAAAGTAGCAAAGCAATCTTTGCATACAATGTTACATATTGTTTTTATATTTGCCTACAAAATATTACTAGCTATGGCGAAAATATGAAATCTATAAAAAATATTATAACACTGTATCTCCACTGACAACAGTCCTCTGTTCTAAATAACAGAAGTTATTTGTTCTAGATGGTTTTTTTCTTTCAGCGACCCTCTATTTTACTGGGAACACAACGGATTATAAATCATTGTAGTAGATTAGCTGTAATGTAAAATTCGGAGAGAAAAAATAGGATATTTCTAAATGAGTAAATATCAGAGAGGAAATACAGTAGTTCTAAAATATGTAATACAATGCATTTAATAACCTCTGACGATGATATTGTCACTTTAATCCAAACTCGAATAAGACAGTCGACTTTCCAAATAATTACATATAATAAAACAAATAGTATGTTTCAGTCATACGTCTGTGCTAATTTTTTTTATAGACATTATTACAGTAGTATGCAGGCCATAGTTGGACTAATGCCTATATTATATATATCTTTCTCTCTATATACCTATCCCTCTATATAAACATGTACAGATGAGTATGCACATACCTACATATATCTACCGACATACACAGACTACTAATTTATTCATTCATTCTCATATAATATTATCTACCTGTCATTGTCTGCTTACCTTCTAGTCTATCCTCGCGTGGTCTCAAGTCGTTCAGGCCCCGAGATTACAAAACTTTCTTGAATATGTTTCCATGCTTAACTCAATGTTTTGTTCATCAATCGCCACATAAAAGCTGAGCTTGAGCATGCAATCGTACTCAAAAAGTTTCGTAATTTCGGGGCCAGTCATCACGTGTTGAGTGGTGTAGGGAGCGCACGCGTCCCATTTTCCATGGAATAATTTAATTATAATATGAAGAGAACTGTGTAGACGAGTTGAGCTGTCCTGTCATTCAACTCTTGTTTTGGTTTCTACTCTCGCTGCAGCAGGTCGCGTGCTTCCATTCCACGTGAATATAGGTCTCAGTAAGGTGCATTTAAATACCAACCAAGCAGAACGTTATAATGATGTCTCTACATGCTGAACAGCGACATTAATGTCAGTCTCGCTAATCGGGCGACCATGCTCAAGTTTGGATGAGGAAAAAAAGAAGTCGCTTGTGTTTAACGCAGTTGTCTTGCAGACGCACAACGCTATTGATTGTAAAATGAATACCTGAAAGTCAGTTTAAAAAATGTGTAAGGTCTATCTCCACAGGAGTCAGTGAAGGTCCTGGTTTTACGCCGTTTACCGTTAAATCGTCATGCGCATGTGGTGCTAGCACGTTACGTGAGACCCACGAACCATGACTATGACTTGTGACGGTGCGAACTGTACGATATTAATGCGCTGTTGTGTGCTATAATGGAGACCTACTGGCTACACCCCCACCCCCAATACCCCCAACTAATTGATAATTTGCATTTGCGCATTATCTCGTCCACCATAATATATAACACTTATGACATAAATGGCGACATGTTCGACATGTTCGCCTGCGTCCATACATATATAGGCGTCACCTCAACCAACATTCAGTAATATTTCTGACTTCATATTTGAAGTACCGTTATTCGAGATTTGTCTACACCGGGTAATGATGATGTCGAGGACACCGGGTTGTGACAATGTTGAAGGACAGCTGTTGCATTTGGTGACGTCAGCTGGCCCTGTCCGGCAACAGCCGGATTCCTCCGATGCAAATTATCATCGATTTCGTCACGGTATGCAATCCGTGAGTACCAGGACTGAGAAATCAACATACCGTACAACTCCCCAATAACGTAGTGCTACAACAATAAAACAAATCCAGTTGTATTATATAAGATCCCCTCCATTCACGTTGGGCGCCATTGTAACAGGACCACATCTCCTGAGGTTGGAACAAAATGTATCTGGATTGTCTACATCAGCACTGACTATGATGACAAAGAGACAAACATGTTTGCACCAAATATAATTCAGCTTTGCCATCGTAATATTGGTATATGCAAAAGAGTCATTTCTCTTTTCCTGAGAAATTCCTAGTGAGGATATCCTATTCATTGTTGTCACACTTCCTAATTTTGGCTAACCATAACTAGCCGTTACAAATGGTATTATGATAATGGTGGTGAATATTGTACAACCGCAATTAACGAATATTATGGACCCGACGTCTCCCAGTATCAGAGGTCGTACATGTCTAGAACGGCGTCTCTGAGATCAATTCTGCGTCACGGTCGTTGTTTGACAGCTGATAATTTACGAGCTGCCTAATTCCAGTGACTACGGTACGGCGTGATGGACGGACGAACCCAGCCTCTAACTGTACGTCTGTGACACAGGACACGCGCGCGTCAATAGGAAACATGTTACAGTGCTGTTACTAGAAATCAACCATATTTATAACGGAAACAATTCGTCGTCGTCATCACTCATTTATAGAAATATATTTTTCGTTCTTGAATTTCTAATTTGAAAAAGAAAATAATTCATGTTCGACTTAACCCAATATAATATAACTTAATTAAATAATGTCATAAATGTATAATTATTGTATTATATATTATCATGTCCAACTAGGTTTTAGAGACATATTTCTCTGTTCTTTTATTGCATCTTATTGAACATAGGAATCTTACCCTATAATTATGACATCTGATCATAGAACTGCTCGTTTCCATGGCAACATAATACTACCTACATTCAATTCATATACATAGGCAGCAGCTGTCGTCAAGTCAGACAGTGGCGACTTCTGGTAAGTGAAATCTACACCGGGAAATCGGATGGAAACAATAAAAATCGAATTATCTGCAAATTGTGGACATGCATCTAGCCATTCACTGGATCCATACTATTTTATATACTGTATTTCTATACTATATATATTGTACGATTATACCATAATAAGCCATATTCGAATTGCAAGTGCGCATGTGCAACCTCAAAGCAATCGTCTTCCGTTTCGGAATAAACAAACTTGCAGCCATGGATACGGGCATGGTCCGATATGGATTCCGTCAAGATGAATTGCTGAATGAGACCATTTTTTGAGATATCATGTATCCTATTTGACAGATTCTATGAAGATAAGCGATATACATGACCCCATTATACGAAATTATGATCGGTAGCCCTTGTATTCTGCTGATTTTGTAGAAAAGAAGCCGTCGTTTGACGGTATACGTTGTTGCGAGTACTGCCATATCACTTGTCACACAGCTACCTGGCGCACCAACAAACGGAGAGCAATTCGGTAATATATAGTTGAAACCGACAGTTCAAATTAATTATTTCGAATGAATTGTTAATATAATTGCTATAACAGTTACTATATGGGCGATCAACTTGCTGGTAGTTACCACTCTTTATGACATGGGCAGACAACTGATCCGTGACATGTATGACAAGGGTAGACAACTGATCCGTGACACGTATGACAAGGGCAGACGACTGATCCATGACACGTATGACGAGGGAGCTGCTCATCATGGTTCCCGGTCACGTGGGTATATAGCGGTAGCCCACGCGACCGGGAACCAAGATGAGAGCTGCTGGGGTGAAAACGGAAGAACAAATTAGATATTCAGGACGATAAATGAATTAGATATTCAGGAAGATAAATGAATTGTTCATTGTTAAAAAAGCCTGCATAAGTTATTTTAATCTGGAATACGTGGGCCATTGAGCGTTGTCATAATACCTCCAGTCCCAAATGTAACGCCCCCTAAATAGGATCACATAGACGACTAGCATTCAGATATAAATGTCTAACTTCAGTATGACTCCAATAGTCGCCCCACATACACAGTGATAAATAAAACAACATTACTATTACATTGAACGACGGCATGAAACCATTGCCAACTTACATGAATACCGTCACGTGCCCTTTGTTTTTAAAGCATATATACAAGACCGAAGATTCATCTTTGTGGGTCTATATGTGCATATTCATCTACGTAACCTAACGTGTGTAGAACTGTCATTGGCACAATTTAACACACTAAAAATAAAAATACAACGGAAATAGGAAATATTTGTACAACCAGAAACCGTAAAACATGTATGTGTCTACATTCTACAAAGAATCGCAGGTCATTAAGCCAAACACAGTGCACATTCTATGTTTAATGAGGTTGATCTATGGTGAATGAAGCTGATCTATAGCGAATGGTGCCGGTTTTACGTTTTCAGTCGCCAATCAATGTTTTAAGGTTTCAGATATCAGTTTTCATTGATAGGTCTGACACTGTTATCATCTTCAAGTACACCAATATCTGTTCATGCGAGGGAAAAGGCAATCGTGAATCTTACATAAATTATTGCAATGCAATAAATCTTTTTGTTTTGCTGGAACAACACTGATTCCTATGCAAAACCATTACTTTTCTCCCGGAAATGAGAAGAATACTTTGTCATCGCATGTGCTCCTCAAGGGCTACACACGTGCACATATCAAGCAATAAACAGGCATACGTCACCATGGCACCTGCGATTTGCTGGGTCGTTAATTACATCATTGTTTTAAATCTCAGTCTGCAAATACAGTCACGTGACAGGGGCACATTTAGCAAGATTGGTGTTGTAGTTTGGTCGAAACAATTGATTTATTAAAGAAATATTGCTATTGTTCTTTTGGTTCATAAGAAATATCTATAGTAAGTAAACAGAAGATATATCAACAGATGTGTGTGTGTGTGTGTGTGTGTGTGTGAGAGAGAGAGAGAGAATTTGTAGAGAGAGAGAGAGAGAGAGAGAGAGAGAGAGAGATAGAGAGAGAGAACATGTACCTCATGGTACAATTTGCCAACTCTGCTATTTGTTAAGAAAGTAATGATCCACAAGTCAACCAAAATGTTCCAAAAAGTAATTATGGAGCACAATTTGGTTCATAATAATTACGTCACGTATCTTTTGCCAAATTATTTCCATGTATTATTTGAAATATCAACAACTGCTGAATATGTTCTCATTTTCCCTTGTCGCTGCATGTGTCAATTAGCATACGACGTGAGCAATGGCCTTCTGCGTGTATACACCACCGTCCAAGACTGTGCTGAAATCTCCTCTAATAGCCGCTCCCCGCTGCACAGGCAATACTGTCTTTCTTAACGCTAACCGACTTTCTCCATGCACCTTTGTCGAGCAGCTCGGCCTGTTTTGCACACCAATCCATAATTGTTAGTCAAGCATTAGGGTTGCTGAATGGACGAACTTTTTAAATATAAACAATAACCAAATCTCGAGTTTTAATCTGGCAAATTTACGATGTAATGAAGTTAAACTGAATCTATTCTTCTGTCACGTGGAGGGTAGTTCAGTAAATTCAGCGCTACGCCTTTTTAAAAAAACGGATCTCATTTTACCGGGTTTGACCGCACACACGTGTTGCAAATTACACGCGAGCTCTGCAAATTGCGTTCATTAAATGATGGCATTTAAATCACATGCGTGTTGAGTCCATCCAACGGAGTGAGAGATTCAACGTATAAATTAACAAAATCTTGATGGAATAAGTGGCTTTATTTAATCCTTGTTGGTTGATTTGAGTGGATGTCAATTGTGGATTGTGAATCTACTTTAACTACAATCTTAATTTGACTTTATCGTCGCTACCAAGTGTTTCTTTGTTAACGCCATCAGCCCGCGGTCGGACCAGATGAACAGTCTTCGTGTAACGTTGCCGCTTGTTAGAACCAATAAAAAAGCCTCCATTCAGAGCGGAGGAAGCTACCTTTCTGCTTCATGTCATGGCCTTTGTCCCTCCTGTTTGTAGTCGGTGTGTTTGTGAGTTGCCTCAACACAGGACTTCAGTGGGGAGGTGCTGTATGACCACAGTCTCTGTACGTTCTATTGTAGAGTCTGTGAAATATCTCGTAATGTCCACTGGGTGGCCCAACCTTTACCACGTACCGCGCGGTATCTTAACACCCGAATGTTTTGTTTTGTTTTGTTATGCTGGGTTGTGTTGATAGTATGGATGCATGAATGAATTGTTTATTTCAGTGTGACGCTTGTATATACAGCTTAGATTTGCATAGGTAAAACATATGTAAAATGGACATGCAAGGCCTCATTACGCCGAACAGACACCAATACTAACAAATAAAATATTGCTTTTAAAAGGTTGTTATTGCTATTCAAATGTTCGTTTTCCTCTTTTAACAAATAGATAAAATAATTGACATGCATGTACAATATATGTAGATGGATACTGTAAATCAGGAAATTAATGCGAGCAGGATATTAATGCGAAACATGCGATTGACTTATGGCCGCATTTAATTCCTTCGCATAATGGAAAATAATGAAAGGTACGTCCGGGAAAAAAACATGAATAGAGGGCCATCGCATTTTATTCTTGTCGCATTTATGTCCAAAAGCTTGAGGTCGCATTAAATTAGTGACGCATTAATTTCCTGATTTACAGTAGCTATATCAATTTTATATTGAATAAATTACGATGAAAACTTTTAGCAACAATCATTTTTGCAATTTAGTATTAATATTGATTATTTTGATGGAAATGCTGCCATTTGTTAAATTCATCAACAGTTGACTGACCATATCAACATTTTCACTGTACACAAATATTGCACTATGTTTTTGTACATGACACACTATGCAAATGCAACATTGCACGTTGTTTGGGTATCTTGGGAACGATGTGGTCGGCTGATGGCAGTCATACTGTTTGATTGACAAGTACCATGCTGCAAGTTCGTTATTGAATGGAAGGACTCATGTATCAAGTGATATTCCCACCCTCAAAATATCTTGTCCTTCCATTCAATAACTCTAATAATAGCATGAACAGTAGTCAGAAACTGCACATAACTCTACAGGGTTCAGATTTGTCATATTGTGTTTAACTAATTGATGACACACTTGGGATAGATATATGATATGATATATAAACATTTGAATAGCACACAAATCTAGCATAGCGCTGCTCAGATGCACTTTGTGCGAGTCTGAATAAACAGTAAAATTGTCAGTAGACATAAGCAGAAACGGTCTAGTTATAGAATGCCTGTTTGAACAACAATGTCTTAAGTCTGGTTTTAAAAGTACAGTGTTTATTTGTTGAATGAAGTTTCAATGGGAGATTGTTCCAGATTGTTCCAGATTCGGGGGTACAGCAGTATGGAAACATCTGCCAATACGAGGAGTGTATTGGTAAAATGATAAAGAAAAAGTAATGAAGTCATTTGACCGTATCAAAAGTAAATTATCATAGTTTTATTTTTGTTATTGCAATTTTTTATTCAAATTTTTAAGTGAAAAATTCATAATGCTTTGAGCGAGTACTGAGAAATAATATTAAAAGATCCATGACAGTGCTTGCATTAAAAGTGATAATAATAATTGCATTTATAAAGTGCATCATTCACAAGACCAGTCCTATGCAAACCACTAGATAGTATTACATATAATCAAGGCCCCATTGCTCAGATCAGTTGTAGCTATAATTGATTGTAAGTCAAATTTTAGGGACGCAGTACAAGTGTAAGTCATTTGCATGAAACACTTTCATCACTACAGTACTTGAGAAAATGGTTAGCTAAAACTATTGTAACAATAAAAGTGGTTCGTGTAACAATTGCAGCTACAACTGTTCTCAGCCCTGGTTTTTGTATATTATTTTTTGGCATTGGGGTTTTAAGTCGCTTTCAAGATTCTTTCACTTATATCACGACTTGAACTCTGAGCCCTGGTATCCTTAATTTTAATACCATACCAATAATATCAGTACAAAATGCTTTACACTAGTATCACATGTGCCTATTCCTTACCACTGCCACTACTTTCTCAAAGCTATCAGGGCGGGTGGTAGCGCAGTGGTAGAGCGTTGGACTTCGGAGCCAAAGGTTCCAGGTTTAAATACCACTGCGCTACCACCCGCCCCACAGAGCAACAACTACCAATATCTCAATCAGAAGTGGTCAAGCTGAAATTGCAGAAACTCGGTGTCATTAAATAATTAAAACCTCAAAAAGTAAAAACTATCAGTTGCGAGGTATAAATATTCCAAACATCTAATGTATCAATGAATCGAAATATTAATTAAGAAGTTGAGAAGTAGACTACAAACCATTGTTCTTGGGTATGTAATCCAAGTGTATATATCTGGAAGCCATGTGCTTATACATTGCATCCAGACTACCCACCGACATCTGTCAATAATAATACATAGTTCTAATATTTATGTCATAAAATTTCGATAGTATATGACCCGAAATGAACTTTACCACATGACCCCTGTAGAATAACCTTCCTTGTGGACCATGGCAGAAGATACACTGAGCACTTATACTTTTAAGTACAACCCTGGATTCTGGCAGGACAGTCATTTAATAACATTGAATGTTTCAGTTTACCATTCAATTATACCAGGATAAAACCACAAGAAAGAACTCTTTTTTTTCCCTCTCTGCCCTGGCCACGATTCACTCACGTACAGCACTGCAATGACAGTAAACGAAAGGCTTAGTTGACCTCGAGATCAAAGCCAGTGCAAAGTTAGTGTAGTGGTTAGTGTAGTGTTAATTGATGCGGGATACCTTAATCTTGTACTTGTCGCTTTAATGTCCTAGTGTGGACACCTACAAGCAACTCCCTCTTTATTAGCAATTGTGGGAAAACTTCCTCAAATAAGGAAATAATTTTGTTAATTGACCTAAGTTTGAGGGCAATAAACCAATTGATGATCAGTTCAAATCGTCAGAAAAACCTGCCACCTATCTTTATTTAAACTTTTACTTGGCAAATAGGTGTAGCCACACAATTATGAATGTTAGCATACCTATAGATTTAATTGAATTCGAAGTACATTTTGAAGTACACCTGAACCTTATTTATTACAACATTTGCATATAAAAAGAACATATTTATTTAATATTTATTCGAGATGACTAATATATATATATATATATATTATAGAATTAACCCTCAGCCATATATTCATAATAATCACTGTATATCAAGACTAGGTTGTTCTGAACACGAAACAATAATTTTATGTGACTATATTCCATCAAAACTTATGTTTTCGTCGATTGAAATTGGCAAGCGGGCAACCCGTCTATGTACGGGTTTGGCTGTCAGCGATGTATAATGTAACCCGTCTATGTACGGGTATGGCAGCCTGAGGGTTAAGCGATCATCACAAACTATATAGAAACATCAACGTTTCGTTAACAAACTGTTAACATCTTCAGGATGTTCGTTAGAATGTATGGTGACACAGTGACAAAAGAGTATGATGACCAAACATAAAAACGTCAAAATGTGATAATCAATCCCACTGTAGGTACACCATGACAATCCAACAGATTGACAAGAAATAGTTATAAATAATCTACAATCCTGAGTCAGAATGAATTCTACCAAGCAGATAAATATGCAGGACACAATTACACCTGTGATGATTATGAAGTTTAACGTCGCTGCGGGAATCTTTCACCCATTTGTGACGATATTACACCTGTGTATAGCAACGGTAGTAAGGCGTTTAAAATGGACATGCATACATACCAAAAAGCTGTGCTGATAAAAAACATAGTTAGTGAACGTTTGGGTGAAAGAAATCTGTCTGTAGTGACTTAAAAGTTTCGATGAATCCGCCTGTAGCGACGTGAAAGTTTGGGTGAAAGAACTCTGCCTGTAGTGACGTAAATCAATGTGCGCATCACAAGTTTTTTCAATTGTTTACCCATATTATAAGCGATTGCAAAAGACGGTGATTTTACATGAGAAAATATATGCCCTCCGCTACAGAGAATGGCTTCTTGAAAATTACATTCCCGATGATAAATAGACTGAATTTCAGATATGGTCGCGGCATATGAAATCAATATGTAGACATGTCAATCAGATGTTAAAATCGACACCAGCTAAACCTGGAATGTCTAGAGACTGGTACCAGACGTCATCTTCCCAACCTCTCAGTAGGGCATTTACCTGACACATGACAGCGTAATTAATACATGTGTGCATCAAAATGAATGAAATTTTTACATTCAAGATATGTACAAGACAACAAAGGCTTTATTAATGTGATATAGCAGCATATATTTACAAAGAAGATAGACACAGCATTACTAGTACTAGTAACGTGGTCATCGGCGACTATAGATGTAAACAGTTGCAAAAGCCAATTACAATAGGATTAAACCATGTAGCTAATTAGCGATGAACAGAGCAGGACGTATATTACTGTGCGTATATAAGGCACCATTATTATATCCAGGTATATTCATTTCATCACGATGTCTCTCGGAGCGTGGTTTAAGAAATGCCCGCAGCCGAAACAAAGGGCTTCAATATTCGTGCAGACTCTAATTCTGCGCAAAATAAGTCTGCGTGTAATATAAGTGTTTTACAGTAACCCTTATTGCGTCTTATGTTAATAGACGATGAGTCCATGATAGATAGAAGGCATGGGATTCGCGGTGCAATCAACCTTGACCTATGTTGTTTTTAAATATGTAACAAAAGGCATGTGTACCGTGGTGTCTTCTCATGAGGCCGATCTGTCTGTATTGTTTGATGTTTCCAGAGGTGTGAAGTAGTTAACTGGTGGGTTGTTTTAGTGATTACTTCTGTGATCCTATTTTAGTGATAATCCAGCAGTATTTTACGTGAGATGACTTCACAAAACGTAAGACAATAGTGTTATTTTAGAACCAAATAAATACTATCTCAAGGATTTAAAACAAAAAGAAAACTTTTTTAAAGAAAAGAAATGGTTGTGTTCAAATAATTAGAAAATGACGATTTGAAAAAAATGGTCATGTTCGTATATTTAGGGGCGATTTTATTTTATTTTCGACGATTAATTTATGTGTTCGAACTATTAGAGGGTTCAAACTATTAGAGAAAATACGGTATTATGGTTTGGCAAGGTTTTATGAAATCTCCACATTTATGTAAATTACAACTGTACATGGGCCCGAGGCCTACATATATGAAATAAACTATTATACCAAACACTAAATGACTCTTACACCTAGTTTCATGTTCGTTCAGACTACGATAAATACCTGCCCCATCATCGTCGTGGCAACCAAGTCGTAGCGGTACTTCTTGCTCATTAGATCTGCTGCGCGTAGGAAAATTCCTGATCGTTCTTCCAGTGGCTTCCGTTCCCAAGCTGCTCGAGCGGCCAAGCTGACGTCGATAGCTTTCTTTATTAAATCCTACAAATAAAACCGAAGTTTTCAGCTCTGTAAGTTCTTAAATAATTCAGGATTGACATGAAATAAAAAGGGATCAATTTAATTTAGTGAGTGAATTATTGTTTTACGTCACAGTGGGAATTTTTCACTCATACGTGACGAAGATTTGAGAGAAATTTGAGAGAGAATAGGACATGAAAACTATCTACAGTACATTAATCTAATTTTCAGGGGATCTGTAACAAAAGTACGATTGGCCTAACCGAATTTGTTAAACTGAATTAAAATATAACTAACAGATCAATAAAATCAACAACAACAAAAACGAGTGAAATAAATCTATGGTCCTTGTGACAGTAATATAGATTATCAATCCACAATTTCCACTGTTTTTGTCAATGTATAAAATGTTTAATATAAACATAGTATATACTCACAGCTGATGCATAATAAAATTTGGCAATTTTCTTGTGATGATTGAATGGCTGCAAAAAAAAGCATAACAAACATTCAAATTGTTGTATAACAATATAATAATAGTTGTAATAAATAAACGCCAATGATAATAATAATAATAATATTACTGTAGTAAGTAAAAGTCAATAATAATGAGATTGCTGCTTTAACCCCCTCCATGGTGGAGGCAACTGGAGATGCCATAAAAAGCAGTGTCCATGCCTAATCCAGCAGGAAGAGGGTTAATGCTTTATGTCGCTGCAGGAATATTTCACCAATATGCAATGACAATATGATAATAATAATTAAAAGCCAATAATAATAATAATATTGTAAGAAACAAAATCAACTCTCAATGGCATTACACATATTTTTCAAGATGATTGCAAAATGTAACCTAGAAAGATAGATGCTGATTTAAGAATGGATGAGACTTGTTACGAGGTGACAACACTTGGGACTGGTTTAGGAGCTCCTAAATTTAGGATGTCGTTGTGAAACGGGTGCCAGTTTATCACCTCGTAAGTTAGATGTCGATTTTAGAAGGGGCAAGACTTGCGACGTTGTGAAACATTTGTTACAAGGTAGGAGGCCGTTGTGAAATGGGGGCCAGGAACTAACTTTTACCAAGGCTGTATTCTATTTCTATTCACGACTCTACTGGTGCCAGCAATTGAATGGCAGGAGTAAACACTGAGTGAATCTATAAGTGAAAAAGTTAAATTAATAATTAATTTGACTCACTTCTTTCCCACCCAGAATATATTGTCAACATGTTAAAAAGGACTTGCAGCTCTCACTCATGTGTATACACCTTCTTGACCTTTCCTGACCTCTCTTGAGTGAAACATGAAGTTTTCTATTGGGAATTTCATCATTTGGGTGTCACACTACGGTTGATCGAGTGATGAATCAAATACAGCCATAGATGCATGGGGATCCCCAGATAGCCCTGTGCTATCATCCTCCCTAAAGTAAATCAGTAATGGTAGCTTAACCCTCAGGCAACATGGACTACATAGAAATTGTGGACCTATATATATACTAATAGTGTGTGTGTATGTGTGTGTGTGTGTGTGCGCGCGCGTGCGTGCGTGTGTGTAATGATCAGCTATATCAGAATAATATCCGTCGGTGTGTAGCTATGGTAATGCTTTTGGCTAGGAAATTGTGGATTCGTCTGCGCATATCTGCAGCGACACGTCAGCCTGTGTTTCCAGTAACCCGACCGATCCTATTAAAAGCATGTGATCCAAAATATCTGTTCAAGAAATTCAAAATTACATATTATGATGCCAACCTTTTACAATGTTTACTCTTTTAACAAAATTTGACTTGCTCCACTTTTACTAATTATAAACAAGTCTTTGAATGCATGTACCTTCAATGCATCAACAATAAACAGTGAAACATCTCTATGAAATGATAAACACCCGTTGCTGTTGTCTCAGAATCACTGATCGTCACTAACAGCAAATGAATGTATGCCTTTTAATACTGTTGGAAATACTATTTGACAAAATGAAATACAATATCACAAAAGGTTGTTCAACAATGTCTACTATAATTTTTTAAATGTTATAAAAAATATAATGTTTTTCCTACCTATTCTATTTTTTTTTAAATTGACATTACTGGAAACATATCTATTACATATTTCAGCCTAATTAATAAATCTTTAATCAGGCACCTACCTCGACTTGATGTTTTTCCATATTTGTTCGAATTTCTTCGTCTCCAATGATAATGGGGATGTCCGCAACCTGTCCACTGTATTTCTGGAGGACTGTCTCCAATTCTTTCCGCTCGGAGCTGTCTGGGCCGTAATCCAACATTGGCTCATTGTGCGCCACATAGTTCTGGAATGCCTGGGAGGTTAGGGTCCGCAGTCCTTGACTTGTACTGCAACAGTCCACAATTGTAAATTTATTTATTATTAATTTAATTTTAAAAAATTTTAATCTGTTTTTTGTTTTTTTACATTGGGTTTTAGTCACTTTCAAGATTCTTTCATAAAAACAAGTTAATTATTTATTTATTTGTCTGAACTTGTGCATATCTTAATTATTTGAAAAGAAATGTGCATGTATGTCAAATATGTTCATGTAATTATTATTTAATTTAATTTAAATTTTGATATTTGAGAATAATGGAATTAAGATGGAAACTGTGCAGAATTCAGATGGAAACTGGCCAGAATCTGACCCTTTGAAAGAATGAGAATTTGTAGGCAACATTCTTCAGGATAACATATTCCAACCAATATATATTTTGTTTAAATGTTTTAAATGTCAGCACAAATATACCTTCTATAAAAATACTCTTAACCAAAATTTACCAAACTTTTTGGAAGAAAAAACAATGCTACAATCTTAACCCAATATTTTAGCCACTTTTAAATAGTGACACAATTTTGTATTTAATATGTCTAACTACGTAGTTATTCCCAATTAATCAATGGGATTGAGTGATGTATTGCTTAATGCAGTGAGAATCTTTCACCCATTTGTGACAAAATTAAACGGACTATCCATTTATGAAAAAGGTATGCCTGTGGATGAAATTATTTTAATATTTTGACATGACCTGATGATTTGTAACCATGGTAACAATAATTGAATATAAATATCAATATACACAAATGCTGGTGAGTGAGTGAATTATTGTTTTACATCACAGCGGGAATCTTTCACCCATACATGATGAATAATATTTAATTATGCTATAGGATCCTGGGCAGAACGAAACCATATACTATATTCAGAATTATTTGCATCACCAAATGCCATGAAAAATGCACACCAGATCAGACTGGCTGCTGACCAAGCTAGCTGCACAAGGGTTCAGTGATAGAATATTTAACAAAAATAAAAATACATTTAAAAAATATTATAGATATTCTAGATCTAAAAAAATAAAAGAAAGTAATTTATGTAAAAAATAATATTTAAAAAAATATAATATAAAGGAGACATGCTACCAGTCTGTCAGCGTCGCCTCGCAATCTAATATCTATAACAAGGGAGGACACTTGATGGTCCCTCAACTGAAATCTTAAATGTGCATATCTATTTTCTTGTCAAGCTCTATATTTGTCTTAATGGTACCATTTCATGCTCCCCGTGGGAGCAGTTCTTACCATAAAAACCTCTGAATTAAATCGTATCTCTGATAACCACGAACAAAGTTATTGTAATTTCAAAAGAATTTGCAATAAATCATCCTAGTTGTGTAGACGGAAGTTCAAGGACACGTTCTCTCTTCTGGTTTGTTAAAAAATAAATAGTAATAGTCTTGAGGGAAATTAAAAGCATTGCTGTCTGCTAGACATCGTATTTTGAATGAACTGTTTTGCGTGCACTGTCAGAATACAATGTTTAGCTTTGAATTTCCCTCAAGACTATTTACTATTTATTTTAAGAACTGCTCCCACAGGAACATGAAATAGTAACTATAGAGCTTGACAATATAATAAATATGCACATTTAAGATTTCAGTTGAGGGATCATCAAGTGTCCTCCCTTGTTATAGATATTAGATTGCGAGGCGAGGCTGACTGGTAGCATGTCTCCTTTATATTATTATTTTATTTTATAATTATATTATTTTTTACATAAATTACTTTTATTTTTTTATTTTTTAGATCTAGATATCTATATTTAAAAAATGTAAAAAAACTTTTAAAACTATTCTATCACCGAACCCCTGTGGCAAGTTGCTAAGCTGCTCTGCTTATGCGTGACCTAGTGCAGCGAGCGAATGTGAAATTACCGAATCCTGTACATATCACTCGATAACATTCGTCCACTGCATTGTCAATGACACATCATGCGATTATTCTCAGCACCAGGAAAATGCTCCATACCTATTTCTTTATGTACAACATCAAAGTGGGAAATATGACAGGTGGAATACTATAACTTTGTGTGGCTGCTATTTTAATGTGTAATAATTACATCACCATCTCAATATTATCATTTTCATACCTATGTAGTCATTCAGCATACGTGTTACCTTTGTCAGTATTTACTTTGGACAGTGGATAAATGTGGAATGAAAGTGCCGTCATATCTACATATCGTATCTGTAAAAACTACTATTATAAGTATCGTACTGATGAAAAGTAAACAACAGCTTGAATAATCACGAATCAGCTAGTACACAGAACGAAGCACAACCTTTTAACGACTTTTATCACTTGCAAACGAAATTTACCATGTCGCAGCCATGTTGACTTTGCTTAAAAGGAACGCCATGAATGTTTTGCAGAGACGACAGACCAATGATCGTCTGAAATTAAAGAAACAAGATCCCGAAGATAGAAATGTTCAACTTTCAAGGTCTTCAGGCACGAGTTCCGACTTACAACCGACAAGTGCGGTATTACTACGCAACATAGTTCAGCATTCAAATTAAGTTTTCGGGATGGAATAATGATACTAAGCTCAATTTCTATCATATCTGTTAAATAAGTTTATCATATAATATTTACTTCCCAACTAAGCAAAAGAAGTATGTATGTATATGATGTGTCAGTTGTGGTGAGATTGCTTCTTCCGGGGGATAGCTAAACTAGCTCGATGTCGTCAAAACCATTGCGTATGTGTATCCTATTTTGTCCTGTGGACAGAACCCAGTCAAAGATGGCGGTATCCATACATACTGGAATCTGTGCGTGGATTCGTCTTGTTTTCTAAGAATGTAATTGTTTATCCGTACAAAAATATGCGTAGAAAGGATGTTTATTTATCAGACATTATAATTATTACGTAAAAACGCAAATTATTTACCTGCAATAATTATTCT
>JAUTBT010037917.1:0-17704 GCA_032361225.1 Lepetodrilus schrolli
ATAGTTAGAGAGAGAGAGATATAGATAGATAGAGAGAAATGGCACCTAGAACACTTTGGAACTCAAATGTTAGTGCTTCAGCTTAAATATATAAATAAACGCTAATTCTATCTCCAAATAACAATGTGCATTTTTTACGAAAACTAACAGGATTTAAGGACATCAAACTTCGTCATTGGTTGATTATGTCATAATAGATGGGTATACATAATTTCACTACAATATGAACATGCAAAACCCCAAGCGCCATCTTCTCAAAACATACATTGGGGATTAAAAGTAAATATATATATTTGGTTCATGCAACAATGAAAAGACATATATGTGCATGCATGATTTAATTTACACATTCGTTTTCCACATAATGATTATGGAGTTTATGCATATAGTCTACCTAAATATTAGTAAGCTGTTCCAGTACTTTCTCTTTCTATGCATGAACTTTGTCTTAACTACCCCTAGGCATGCTACCCTCTGTCTGACAACGCTTCTAAATATGTCACAAATCCTGAGGCGCTACCAGTACTAAATTTGCATATAGGCACACACAGGTCAACCAAAGTGGACCCTCGGGGAACTAGCAATGTCTTTACCATTGTCTTTGGTCTGACATTCTTCAGACAGCTAGCGGCGAGAACAGTCGTTCATCTACGTCGGGTATAAAGTTTAACACAAACAGTTGGGAGGGTGGTGGTGGGTGGTGGGTGGTGGGTAGCTGATTTCTGCAGACTGGTCCCTCCTTGGGACGCATGTGTCTCACAGCATAGAGCTGGAGAACGTTGAGTTGGGAGGGTTTTGATTGATTGAAGTTTGGTGTTTTTACAGTCGCCTTCCAGCATTGCTGATTTCGGCAGACTGGTCCCACCTTGGGACGCATGTGTGGTAGGGGGGAATGGAAACTTTGGATGTCTTAGCATTGGGAGGGTGGGAGGATTACATTTTATATCCGGACGTAGATGAAAGACTGTTCTCGCTGCTAGCTGTCTGAAGAATAAAATAAAATATGAAAATATTAAAAACCAGTGGGACACGCGAAAAATATAGCTTATTGACAAATATACAAATCAAATGTAGATTTCTACACACTATTGACCATGAAATATATCAACAAACCGTGATTATATGCCTTTTTAAAGAGAGTAATTTATTCATGACATATGCTGTTAATTAACATTTACCTCTTAAATAAAGCTACACAATCACGTTTCTTTTTTGCATGTTTCATGGTCAAACGTATTTTGACATGGAAGTATGTACATTTGATGTGTCTACACAAGTATACATGTATTGGGTAACTAGCTACATTTTCCGAATATCCCACTGGTTTTCAATATTTTCATATTTTATTATTATTAATTTTAATTTTATTTCTATAGTCTAATAGAGTAAGGGGGATAACTCTATTAGACTATAGAAAATTGAGATATTACAGTATATTACCCACTGATTATTCGGATTTTACCGGAAATGTAAACTGAAATGTAATTTTATCTATCCTACAGCAGTGAGAAGATATTTGGATGTACAAACGCGATTATATGTATGCTTAGTGCATGTACTTTCCAATGTTAACTCCAATTCTGTCTAAAACGACAACTTAATCTGTAATTGTACTAGTATCTATCTAATCATGCTATTATGGTGATCAAGACGGTTGTATGCTAGACTGAATAAGGAGTATTTCGGTTAGAACGTGTAACACTAATTGTATGCTTTATAAAAAAGTATTGAAACTAGGTTCCGTATGTAGTGGTAAGCGCAAATAGTCAGAATTACCCGGATATGAATACATACACATGCGCGACCGGGACTTGTGTCCTAGCAACGATCCAACACTTCTTGGCTGTGTTGGTTGTGAAAACTTTGACATTACTGCCAAAACACGGATAAAAGAAGATATTTCGAAGGTGGAAATTAGGTAGTCTTATTTCATAGGAGGATATACACACGCCGCTTTAGTGTAAGACTAATATTTGCTGTATTTCTAACATGTTTTAATAGTTATAATCAGGTTTCTAGACGAGATTACTACGAAATATATTTTTACTTTTAATTTATCTGATTTTTTTTTTTTAGTGTTGTTACCATAGTGAATCGTTGTATAATATGAATTAATGCAAAGCCTTGAATGTTCTCAAAGACAGTCAAATTATAATATTTATTATGGAATATACAAAATATCAATATTAACATAATATGAACTAAGGCAAAGCCTTGAATGTTCGCGAAGACAGTCACATTATATAATTTATTATATCCAAAACATAAATATCATATTATTACATTTTAATTCATTGTCACCCCCCCCCACACACACACATATATGGTTGCTTTTGGGGTAAAATCACCAAAATCTCTTATATTGTATTTAAGCTACTTTTAAATGATAATCTACTTTTAAATGTTAATCTTTTAAAATACAAATGGCTGTCATTTGTTGAAACATGTAAAATTATCATTGTATCATGACACCTAAATAAACAGTCACCACTCTCTCTCTCTCTCTCTCTCTCTCTCTCTCTCTCTCTCTCTCTCTCTCTCTCTCTCTCTCTCTCTCGTTCTTACTTTATTACAATGTTTATATTGTATTTCTTTTTATTTATATTATAAATGCACATGGGCATTTAGAACATAACAGTTTACTTTCATCTATCATCAAATAAGATAATTCTACAATATATATTGTTTTAAATTGTTGCACATGTTTATTATCTTGTAATGCTGTATTCACATCCATGAAGAATGTTATCATAAAATTATTTTATTGAGTAAAGTATGAGTAACTATTTCTACACAGGTACAGCAACTGTTGCAATGGCTGCAGTGGCGGCAACGCAGATCGTGGAAAACAATATTCGCACACTTGCACAGACAAAGCGCATCCGTGTCACTCAATTCTTCCAAGACTTTGACAAGCTCCGATCAGGATATGTAACAGGTAGTTTGAATATTTTACAATATCATTAAAAAATGTATTGCATTTGTCACAACATGTATACAAGGTACATGTATACAAGGTCCCATTAGTTTAATTTAAACTGCCATTAATATTTCCTGCAAATGCACTTTAGATACATGAATTATTGAATAAAATCTGTCAGTTAAGTTAAATTTTCTTCCTTACTGAAATAGTTTAATATGGTTGCTTAATGTTTTTAGTTTTGGAAGAATATGTTTATATAATCAGTGGCCAGTCGGCATTTGACCCATCCAAATAAATCTATGTATTCAATCTTCAATCACAACATTGAAATAGTTCTGTGATAACAGTGTCATATCCCAGTGCACATAATTCACTATCTCTGGTATATATCTGTTATCTCTAGAATCTCAGTTTTTCCGGTGTCTCTGGCTGACTCTTGGAGTGGAGTTAACGCCTGAACAAGAAGCTGTCTTAAAGGAGAAGTATGATCTGTACAGAAATGGACGGATCAACTACAAACGCTTCTGTGAGGAGATCGACGGCAAGTTCGACCCTCAAATCATGTACAGGAACCCGCCAGTCCAGGAGCCTCTGGAATTGTACGCCATTTTGAGATCTGTCAACTTTTTTAAGATGCTGATTATCTATTTGTTTTAGACTCAATCTGTCTAAACATTGCAAATAATATATCACTTGCCATGTGTATGATAAATGCTTTTCATCAGTATATATATATATAACCTATTATTGTAAATCATAAAATTTTAGCGAGCAAAAAAACTAACGAATTTAGTGAGTTACTCTTAGACATTAACATTTCATTCGCTAATATTTGTTTAAGAGAATTCCATTTCCTTGTATAATAGCATCAGTTTCCAAAACAAATAAACATAAATTAAATATAAAAGTATTAAATTAAATATAAATAACCTTTTTAGATAGGAAAATATATGGCGGTTGATTCATAACCACACAGTCACATTTTATGCTAGCACTAAATTTAGGCAATTTAGGTTTCATGAGTACACGATAACATAGTTCCCTGATTATGTTTGTAAAAACAAATAATTCGATTACCAATAGTCCGTACTATCTATCAACCAAAGTAGAATTATCGTGTTTACCTATGGAATATAATGGACTGCTCTAGCAGTCTTAGAACTTCCTGTTTTCATGCTGAGAAGGTATTTACTATACACCTGCAATTAGTTATTATTGATACTATTTGTTACCAGTGTTAAACATTGGCATTTGCAGATAAACTTATATGAATAAATCGCTAACATTATTTTCTAAATATGGATGTGTCGTAAACATTTTATGACGCTAATATGGTCGATAATCCACCGTTGCCATTGAAAATATATTAGTTTATATTATAGATGTCATAAAAGACTCAATAATGTATTGAATTTTATGAAAGAATGTTTCTTAGAAGAATTATTTATCCTTTTTATTCAAAATAATGTGTTTTTATTTATATTTTAGGTTAGGCACAGTTCGGACAGTCCAGCCTATGAGCAGGACATCTGAGGGTCAACTTCTGAATATTCTGGGTCACATGTCCAAGTACTACCAGTACCATGGCATCAACCTACGATTATGTTACGAAGATTTCGACCGACATCACAAGGGTGTCATCACAGAGAGTCAGGTGATAAGCCATCCTGATCTACAGTGAGATCTCATCCATGTAGAATGAGATCTTGATCAGCATTTCATAAAATAGTGATAGTGTGAGATGGTGATATATAAGAGGAATTATGTATATGTTGTAAAAGTATACAAAATATTTTTCAATTATTGTAAGCTCACCAAACCTATTTATAATTATTTTCCTCATCAATTCAAGGAATCAACCAATTATTTCCCTGGGAAGTCTGTGGAATGGTACCCACCTTATTATTGCTCAACATTTAATTCCGATAGTTGCAGTACTTTGTTGTGCTGCAGATTGTGACTACCCTCAGGATCTTTTCTGTTTGACTTTCCCAGTTTTACCGCAACTTCCCGGGCCCCCCTGATGTGAGTGAGGCAGACCTGAACCTACTGGTAAACAAGTACCGTGATCCAGACCACCCTGGCCTCATCAACTACCTGAACCTACATCAGGCTCTGGAGAGTGTGCCTTTCCAGGATGTCATCACCATGCCTCCTGCCACGCGCACCTCCATCGACAACACGCCACTGGTGGTACGTCACAGAACACCAATGGCTGATTACTTGCTGTATTTTCATGTGTTAATCTCAGTGAAATGCTTGTAAATATAACAAATTATACATTTGTATTATAAATTTTGTTGTGTACCGAATGGGAATATAAACGACAAACTAAACAATAATGACTATCTCTTCACAGATCGGACCAGACCCAACACTGAACCAAATATTTGACAAGATTCGTATAGCATGTTACAAAAATGGAATAAGAACAATTGAGTTTTTCAAAGACCATGACAAACTGCGCAGTGGCGTGATCACGGAGAACCAGTTTATTTGTGGCCTGATGCTAGCTGTAGGGAAGGAAGCACAGCTGACCCGCCCCGAGATACAGAAAGTCACCGAGTTCTATCGACAGCCTGATGGCCGAGTACGATATAAGGAATTCTGTGATATAATGGAAAATGGTAAGACCCTTTTATAAGGAATTTTGTGATATCATGGAAAATGCTAAGATCCTATTATAAGGAATTCTGTGATATAATGGAAAATGGTAAGATCCTAGAATATTTAAGGAATTATGTGATGTAATTGAGCATGGTAAGACCCTTTATAAGGAATTCTGCGATATAATGGAAAATCCTAAGATGCAATTATGTATAAGGAATTCTGTGATATATTGGAAAATGGTAAGATCATATTATAAGTTCAGTGAATTGATGGGAAATATATATTATATTCCAGCATTCAACATTCCTGATCTTGACAAGAAACCGACCACTGATGTAACTCGTCCGCCTAAAGGGGCTCTATCTAGGGTAGAATATTCCTTTCATTCATGTTCAAATTATATGCATCATTCTCAATTATTCACCACAAAAATAATAGCGAAAAAAATATCACCACACACTATTAATATATTAACTACTGACACCATCATATATGCAAGATGTTTGTAGCCAGCAGAAAACTTAACATTTTCAGTGAGCTACTGAATGATCAGGCATTGTACAACTGCTTATGAAATAGTTTTCTATAATCAGTGGTCAATTTTAGAAATTTATTGTTTGTTATATATTCTGTATAGAAATACATTGCTGGTATATTGTGATGTTTGACAGTCATAGCATCAATTATATGTTGACATCCGACTCAAGCTAAAACTTTATGTGACGATTTGTGAAAACAAAACTGAGTTGAGCATGAAATTGTATTAAAAAATGTTTTGTAATCTCAGTATCTGTACTTACAGGGTCTGAGCCCACTGACTGAGGAGGATGAGAACAGGATTGAAGTGGTTCTGCGGGAACTTTCAGATCAAGTGCGTCGACGAAGATTGATGATGTACACCTACTTCAAGGACTTTGACAGGGTGAGCTTGTCAGTGTGCTTGTCATTGTCATGAGATAGTGAGCTTGTCAGTGTTTGGATGAGATAGTGAGCTTGTCAGTGTTTGGATGAGATAGTGACCTTGTCAGTG
Organism: Lepetodrilus schrolli; assembly: GCA_032361225.1. Taxonomy (NCBI): domain Eukaryota; kingdom Metazoa; phylum Mollusca; class Gastropoda; order Lepetellida; family Lepetodrilidae; genus Lepetodrilus; species Lepetodrilus schrolli. Next base: position 6,564 of record JAUTBT010037917.1, read on the forward strand.
TTTGGATGAGATAGTGAGCTTGTCAGTGTTTGGATGAGATAGTGAGCTTGTCAGTGTTAGGATGAGATAGTCTGTTTGGATGGAGTGATCTAAAGTGAGATTATCATTGTTTCGGTGAGCTTGTCATTTTTTTTAAAGGGTGAGCTTGTTATTGTTTGGATGAGATAGTGAGATTGTCAGTGTTTGGATTGGATGAAGTGAGCCTTCATTGTTTGTGTGTTCTACAGTGAGATTATCATTCTTTGGGTGAGCTTGTCATTTTTTGTAATAGGGTAAGCTTGTCATTAATTTTTATGAGATAGTGAAATTGTCAGTGTTTTTATGAGTCTATATTGAGATTATCATTGTTTGTATGATCTAAGATGAGATTCTCATTATTTGGGTAAGCTTGTCATCATTTGGATGAGATGGGGTGAGCTTGTCATCGTTTGGATAATATAGGGTGAGCTTGTCATCGTTTGGATGAGATAGGGTGAGCTTGTTATTGTTATTGTTTGGGCGAAATGGAGTGAGCTTTTTTATTGTTTGGATGAGTACGGTCGCACACGACATTGTTTGTATGATATAATAGGGAGAGATTGTCAACATTTGCATTTGGATGAAATAGATTGAAGTTATGCTTTATGAAAGTTAAGTATTGATGTACTGTTGACAATGCAGGTGTGCCATGTGATGACTGATGACAGTATGTATGTGATGTTTGCAGGGGATAGCGTACACACGTGTAGTCACACGGCCTCAGTTCGAGCGTATCCTCCATTTCCTGAGTCTGATGGTATCCCCAGAGGACATGAAGCTACTGTGTCTCAAGTTCCAGGATCCCGGCAGTGGCGATGTCAACTACCCAGCATTTGTACAGGCCGTCGACAGAGGTAAGAGTCGCGACCAAGATTTCAAGGTTATATCTATGTGATACTCTGTGTACATTACATGTAACATATTGTTGTCTTCTATATATGTACACATCAGGGATGCATTTCATGAACGGGTTGTACCGATATTCCAGGCAGAAATCAAGGTTTACGATAATTCCTGCTATAGCAAATGCCCAGATTTACGCACGGACTGCAGTACAAACATTTAGTGATACGCAGACCACAGTTCTAGTCATCCTCTCACTTTGAATCTACCTGCAAGTGATCTGCTCCTGTGTAGCATGTTCATCCATTAGTTCCACTTCATATTTACGCTATTGACAAAATATTTGCATTTCGTGAAATCTCACTTTATTGTTTTACCATGCAGGTATCAAACATTTAGTATAAGTAAAAACATTCTTCTAACACTGACACAGGTGCTCATTTCCGGGTTACCATGGTTTCAAGATACCTTCATCCTCCCAATTCTGATATACTACCATCAGTGGTATTATTGAATGTGGAATATTTCACAACTGTTCTTCATTTTTAACATAGTGAGCTGATAGAGCTAAAGGTAAAGGTAGTTAGATGAGCACACCTAGTTGCTGTGTGTTTTAAATACGTACCGCACATTATATTTGTTATTTGCATTGCAGAGTTTGTAGGCCACACACTGGAGGACGTGAATCTCCAGGACAAAAACCGAACCAACCAACCGCTGCCTGACACAGGCTTTCCTGAGGTGGTTGTCAGCTACGAGGACCTAATGGGAAGGATCAGACACCACGTCCTCACAAACAGGCTTAGAGTCAGTACATACTAGCAGTCCTAGCCTGTTGCATGTAATTTAAGAAATATGTTTAGATCTTTATGATTTTTTTCTTAAAAGTCTAACAATATCATAATCTAATATTGTAGTCATTGCATATGGGTGAAATATTCCCGCTGCAACAAAAAACGCTAATTCAATAATAAAATGACAATTTTTTTTAAAAATGCCTCTTCAGTGTCATTGCCATTCCTATTTCTGGGTCTAGAAATTTGTTGATTAATCATGACCTATTGCTATAACAATGCAATAGACTGGCTAGTATGTAGTAGTACATTGTAGGCAATAGTATATTAATTAATAAATGGTTATATTAATGTGCACATCATTAAATACTAGTATGTATATGAACTTTGTACTTCATGATACCTGGTCTAAACCCCAATTAAAAATTCAATTTATTTTTTATAGAACTTAAACATTTCAGTTTGTCTTCCGAAGTTCTGTAGCCTGCCGCCCTCTCATCCAAGACGGCCAAGTAGTGCAAGTCTGCCATTCAATGATCCCATATTGTATGCTCTCTCTCTCTCTCTCCCACCGACAGGTTAAGGAATTCTTTGAGGATTATGACCCACTGCGGACCAACTCACTCAGTAAGTCTCAGTTCCGGCGTGGCTTGAGCCTCCTGGGGCTCAGTAAGCTGGGAGACCATGATCTGACGGACCAGCAGTACAACATGCTGTGTGATGTGTATCACAACCCGGCAAAACCTGACCAGGTCTTCTGGACCCGCTTCATGGACGACGTGGAGAGTGGTGAGTGGTGGTGCCAGTGCCAGTGTCCTCGTCACAGTGAATGTTTCATTATAGAATGTCATTTACCAAGCAATGATGATGGATAGCATATCTTAGAAAATATATATTCATTATTCCTTTGATTTTATATACATACAGAGAAAAAAAAATATGAAATAAAGATGTTGAGCTTATTTAGTTGAAATAATGATGTTCATAAAGTTTATTTAATAATAATAATAATAATAATAATAATCATAGTCATAATCATAATTCCATTTGTAATACGGCAAATTCCATTTGTAATACGGCAAATTCCATTTGTAATACGGCAAATTCCATTTAGGCATGGCATGCCAGTAGTAGAATCATATGCATAAACAGTTCCGGTTTCTCTTATTATTTTGTATGTTTTCTATGAGAAATACTCGCTGACTACTATAGGTATATATACAGACATATTCACAAAAGAGTGGCACTAATCACTAATTTCACTGATTCACTAAGTCATTCCCATCCCTCACAGTGTTCACGGAGCCCAACCTGGAAAAGGATCCAAATGTACAGGTTCCAATGTCAGAGATGTTCCTGGTTCCCAAGCCAGGCACAGTGAGCTGGGACGCTGCCACCAAGGACCACGTGGAGCTGTACGAGAAAGCCATGAACAGACTGCGACAGCGAGTTGAGCAGCGCCGTCTACTGGCCACGCCAGTCTTTCAGGACTTTGACACGTAAGGCTGATTTTCCTAGGTATACGTCGTGCCTTTGCTGTCTATTGTTGGAACTGCCCTTGAAACCTGCTTTGGAGCCATTACGTTATGCTGGCAATTTAAAAATATAAATCATTTCTGTTTTTGACTCCAGGCATAAGAACCATCACATAACGCGGTCACAGTTCCGGCAATGTTTGACAATGCTAGAATTACATGCCACTGAGAGTGAGATGGCCGCCATCGAAGCACGTTTCTGCAATGACGTGGGCTTCAACTACAGGACATTCCTAGACGAACTCGAGCCCCCACCAGTGCCACAGTCCATGTATGTCAAACGTGTGCAGGAAATACGAGAAGCCAACGAGAAGGGAAAACTGCCAGAACTCAATGTAGCTGGGGACTTGGAGTCTATACTGGACAAGATTAAAACAAAAGTAATTCATATTTACCGTTACACACACTAGACTGGATGAAAAAAAACTATTCATATTTAATGTTTAATTAGTGAACCAATGTTTCATTAGTGATGTACTCTTCTGGACAAATCACATACTAGGCTTTCTCAAATCCTGAACAATAAACAAAACATGGTCATATTCAGTGTTCCCTCGATATCAATTGATGGACTAAAAATGACCTCCCCAATAGAGTAACTGAGTTACCAACTTTAGGTTCTTTTAAGGCTGCATTGAATGCACACAATATGAAGGCTCCTTCTGTGTATTGCAGAGACTCTAGATATGTCCAGAAATTACATAGCCGCCTGCATCTTGGTAATTCCGATCTAAACGGTCATCGTTATTTACATCATATACAATCGGATCCATCTTGTTCATGTGGCCAATTCCATGAAGACCGACATCACTTTATCCTTGTATGTCCACTTTTTAGCTCACTTCGCCAAAATGAATATTTCTTCCAATATAACATCGTCATTCCTACCATACTTAACGGAGTACCAAATGATTATTCAGAAACTGAAAAGATATTACATAACTATTTAACTATAAGCGACAGATTTCCAAAATAAAACAAAAATAAATGAGATATAAATATTATATTCAAGAAACATCTGCCCTCTGCAAACCTCAATATTCTACGGGCTTTTACTTTTTCAGTGTCTTTCGTGTTGTCTTGTAATTATTGTATGTGAAACCGGGAGACATGTTCAGATAGCCATTAAGTTGTCTATTCATGGAGCCTGGATGTTTAAAAATAAATATTGTTTTTAAAAAATGGACTAAATAGTTCTTAAAATATGGAATATTTGGTAGACTTCCATTTTGTGTTGAAATTGTGTTGGGATTACATTTTCGTACAATTAGTTACAATAATGTGTTTTTGTTGACAGGTGTTCAAGGAAAGAATCCGTGTTGTGGACTTTATGAAAGATTATGACAAGTTGCGATCTGGCCGAATGCAGAAGACTTCTTTCAGGCGTTCTCTGACTCTTGCAGGGTTTAATCTGAAGGAATCGGAGCTGGATATGCTGGAAGACAAGTGAGTGAGATGTCTGCGAGTGAGGTGTCTGCATGAGATGTCTGTGAGTGAGATGTCTGCCAGTGAGATGTCAGTGAGTGAGATAGTAGTTTCCGGAACATAAACGTTCTAAATTTCTAGACACTTTTGAAAAATACATGTTGACAACCTCCTGTATATGATTTCCATATTTCCAAATTGTTCAGTCCATTTTCTCACTGGAAATCAAACTAACCATAGCTTGATCCAGTGCTGTTGTTCTGCAAGTGTCTTATTTTTGTTTCGTTTTAATACCTGAGGGTAGGTTTCATGTTAATGTTGTCTGAAACTGTTGATCATTTCTTCAAAGATTTAAACAGATACAGCAATTGGCATATTTGATACACATAAATGTATTAAATGGACTATGTATCTTGTGCAGGTTACAGCTGTATAGAGCTGAGCTATGTTTTATATTTGGTGATGTTCAATATTCGTACATAATTTTAGTTACTACGCTAGTTTATATACTACATCAGCCATGGTTAGTAGCAATTATTCTGGATATTTGCGCTGATGTATAATAATAATAATAATAATAATAATAATAATAATAATAATAATAATAACAATAACAATAACAAATGGCTGGTCCTTCTTACAATAACATCGAGTTATTGTGAATATTTTTAGTGACATGCAATTCATAAATACAAATGAAGTCATTTCATAATTTCATAATTACCAATCCCAAATTTACATTGAATCTAATTATTTTTTATGAAGGTATCAGAACGGCAAGTACATCGACTACGTCAACTACCTGGACTTCTCCGATGAGGTGGAGTCCATCTTTACAGTGAAGAATCTGGAGAAGGCACCGCTTCATGCCACGGTACAGTACAAGCCAGCAGAAGATTCGCAAGTCAACACCATCCCAGCAAACTCCGAGGCAGCTTTCTCGGCATGCATCACCAGAGTGGCAGAAAAGGTACATCATTCATGATCTGACCATCTCACGGAATTCCTCTCATCATTTAAAGAATTAGCCTCTCGTTGTTTTCTACATGTTATTGTATATTGCGACTGTTATCAAGATAATTTTTCAAACATTATTATTACATGTATGTCTCATTTGTTACTTCAGGTACGGAAGCATCAGATGCAGCTGTTTCCACTGTTTGAAGACTACGATCGAATCCACAATGGCTCTGTTTCTCGTTCTCAATTCCGTCGAGTTCTTACCGAGCTGGAGCTAGGCAACCTGGTGAACCAGGTGGAAATGGAATTGCTATGGCAGAAGTTCCACATCCTGGTTGGCGGCAAGGATGACGTCAACTACAACGCGTTCTGCGACTACATCTACAACACCGCAGGATTTGAATGGAGGAAACCATAGTATGGATCCAATGTTAACCCCCCTACCTGCTGGGTTACATATATTTTTAAAACTTATTGAATTCTATCAAGTTTAATTGCCATGTACTTTTAAACAGGTTTTGAAGCTTTGCCACACTATTCTAGGTACAGGCATATGAAGGATGTATTGCATACAACATCTTAACAATAGATGAACATTGTGTTGACTAGCTGTACATATCAAACCTTTGTGAATCATTCTCATAATAATTGCACATAATGATATTGAAGGTCTCCTTTTATTTTCAATTTATTGAATTATCACATGTATACACTGGAGGGAAAGAAGTTATTAGTGATAATATATCATTAAGTATTACATGCGGAATATCTGCTGAGTATCGGTATATGCCACTGTATTTCATAGTCTGTATGCACTAGGTCCACGAAGTCGATTTTACCAAGCAACTGCAGCAAGTGTGAGTTTATTCATTGCCCTGCCTCCCATTCTGCCAGTACTGTCAGTCACTGGAACAATTGTAACATTAGTTACTGCTAATACCACGAGCATGGTACAATACCCAGCATTACATTGAACAATAATGAGAATTACTGTGTCCTTTATATACTACTATCAGCATTATGTTACGTATTTTTATATGTCACAACACCAAATGAGTTGTGTATATTTGTTATATGCTACACTATGTTTACTGTGTCAGCTTGTAACTCGTAAATATGGAGTGTGATTTCAATGCTATTCTTACACTACACCTCTGAAGCAGTGTATTACAGTACGAAACTGGTTAATCTGGTCACAAGTACAGGTCTAACAGATATGACTTGATCAGGAATTGTATGTAGAATATTTTATGTTAATAGACGGTAAGCATAATTGTTATGGTACACAATTTCTTGATATTAATCATGTTATAATTTCTCGTCTTGTGATCCGATTGTTCTGTATGCTCAAATCTCGAGATACATTTTCCCATTGCAAGTTTCTGAACAAGCTGCTGCAAGAAGATATGTTGTTCTATTTATATTGAAATTTATTTTGTTGAAAAAAATGACACATATATACATAATAAATGGTTGCTTGCAAGGATTATAGTTTGTTGTTAAAACTACATGTATATAAAAGATTTTGTACTTGAACTCGGGTGGGACAGCACAGACAGTTAAGTGTTGACTGCTTATATTTATATGTTGGAGTTTGAATCCTGTCCAGTTAGGCGCAGTATGGATATGATCCTGGGTTTATCTTTGCCAGCCTTGGTTCATGAGTCTTACTGTAAAAATATCTGGCTGAAGTAGACATTGGCTGACAAACTAATGGCGTCACCTAAATTGACCTAATAGGCACATAAGTGATGTATTTAAAAAAAACACAACCTATTCATCAGGCAGAGGTAGGCTAAAGATGAGATGAAAATGTGAATTCTAACCTTCGAGCATCTGCAAATGGAAGTTCAGGTTGCATACTTCCCATGGAGTTGAGAAGGGAAAGTTAAAATACACTAATCCATTGAATGGAGTAATAATGTAAACACAACTTCACTTGGTGAATATAATTACTAGAAGTACCACAATGTCACAGTGAATGTAAGCTACTAGGATATTTTCCATTTGAAAAAGATCAGAAGTACATTATCATGATTATAATATTACATTGTATACATGATCGGATATAGTTCAATGGGGGAAACAAATCAAAACTTGAACAATCAATTGCAATGAGAATATTATAGATACGATTAGAGAAATGGGCAAATACATATTGCAGATTAGCATGTTCATATTTTGTTTGGTTTTATAATAACAGGATTTATTTTACAAAGACGGTTAAACCACATAAGAAGAGTTGCTGCTTCCAAAACAATAGGCTACATACACTAATGGCAATCATATAGGCCAAAGAGTTTCCGATGATCCTGTTTTTATTTTAGCTTGTGGTCAGCATGGAAGGCTAGATCGAAGAATCTCGAACTAATTTTGACATATGGATGGCATATCTCATTACCTGTACAGTACGTGTATGTATTATATTCTTGAACTTTTGTATCTTAATAGACACGCATATCTCAGTGTATCCATCGAAATAATAACGGCAGTTGCATTTAGAATGAATGATGCAATGTCAGTACATTATGCTAGTATGTGGAATATATATATAGCGAGCTGAACCAGCTTGTAACTGATAGGCTACAGATACCAAGACATGACATTATAGAACTATAGTACCTGTTGTCATAAGAAAATGGCCGATGACTGTCTCGACTCGGCATGCTCTCCGAGTGTACAGCTTGATCTACGATAGCTAGAAGCCCAATTACACCGGAATAATCCATTAAAGTATGGTCTTAATTTCCCCACTCCTTCACTATAGGATTTGTAGGGATGCTGAACAAAAACGTCTACAAAATCTAAAATCATATGTCTAAGCATAGATTATAGTTGACTATAATCTATGGTCTAAGAGGCTGGTTACACCACTATTTAATGTCAAGGTCAATTTCCAACATAACTATGTAAAATATACTCGATTGGTAAAGTATTCGAGTCGTGCTTTGATATTGATTGACGTCACATTACCGATGTAGAAATAACGTAGCGTTTTACTGTGTGGTGTCACGCTCAGACTGGTCACTTGACATATCTAATGTATAATAATGTTTTGACATGTTGTAAATAGGGAGATATCCCTGTTTGCCCCATGGACATTATTGAAAAGTATGTGAGTGTAGTAAATGGTCACCCCGGTCAAGGCAGAGATTTATTTTGATCAACTGTCAATCACCCTGTAGATTGTACATCTCGTGTTGGCATTGCAGTAACAACAAAATTATCTCAACCACGTGATGAAATTGAAGTCGCTGATTGGTTGATTCCCATAACAATCGCATGCGTTGCGGTGCCGCGCCATGACACAGTTGATTAGTGTTGCTGCTAATATATGGTGTTAATTCGAAGAATTCCATTTTTCAACGCGAGTTCAGAGATTAATTGTTACAAGAAGTGAATATCGAGTACTTCTTTTTCAGGTAGGTTGGTTAATAGCGTGTTATGATTTGCAGACTCGATTGCTGAACACGATTTCGTGGACGGTGTAGAGTCTCAAATTTGACAACCTTTGCTTCCCGAGAACAAATCAAAACAAGATTTACAGCAAGACTTCATACGCACAACAGCGATATTCATAATACTTATTACCCACCAATGTTACACAGTGTATATTAATGAGATATATTTCTCCGTAAACAAATGACTGAACATGACTGCATTAGTTTCTTGGCCATCTTACAGAAAACTAATATTGGCCTATTTACAAGGAACGGCTAATCGCGTGATGTATAACGGAAGCACCCACATTACTATCATATATTATAGTGCCAAATAGTGGTATTTTTTTTGTTTTCAGCATTCTATACCATAATAACGTATTTTTAGATACACATTAATAAATTTGCAGATCCGATTCCGGATTTTGTAAAACTGAAAGGGAGGGTACACAAATCAGAAATGGCCTTGGCTCTGTTTATGGCCAGCTTCACTAAGCCTAATATACTCATTTCACTGGCCATAATCCTCCTATGAAGGCTATTGGAGCAAACTGCACTGCCAACTCTGGCGGCAGCCAAATCTCAAAATTCATAAACATGTCATGAATCAAAATGGACCTAAGTAGACTGATAAAAGACATTGCTTTCTTTGAAACTAAGTCATTTTGTACATACATTGTTGGAATAATTCACTAAGAAATTTCATACTCGCTCAAATATCCATTGTATCCAATGAAAAGTCAGTCTAAAACAAAATAGTTTAAACATTGTCACCGTGATTATGGCCGGAAATGTTTATTACTGTTTAACGCACTAGCTGCTGGATTAGGCAAAAGCATTGCTCATTAGGGCATCTCTGGTTGCCTTCATCAGGGAGAGGGTTAATTTGTTTCATTTTGGACTTCCTCTTTTCACATCAACCTACATTTTTGAGTATGCATGCGCCAACACCTACGTAGGATACAATGGAAAAATGCTGGTGAATTATTCCGATAAGGTACAGAAGAAATGACAGCGGATTCAAACAAAGCAATGTCTCTTATGTCTATGGGGGTCTATTTTCATTTATGACATGTGCTTTTCGAGGAGAATTTTGAGATTTGGTGTAGTGTTTGCCACCAGAGTTGGCAGCGCAGTTTGCTCCCATAGCCTTCATAGGAGGATTATGGCCGGTGACAAACACCCCTTTGCATTCAATATGGACCCCACCCTATTGTACACATGAATTGTTGAGATTCTAATGAGTGAGAAATTAAAGGCATACAATCACGGTTTGTTCATGGTCAAACTTAATTTTAACTGAAAGTATGTACATTTGATACTCCGTGACATAATGGTTAGAGTGGCGGCCCAGAGTGAGGAAGGTTGCGGGTTCTGTCCCCGGTCGCGTCATACCAAAAGATGTTAATAGATGGTACCTTTTGTTCCCCTGCTTGGTGTTCCGCATTAAAGGGGTAAAGCAAGGACTGGTCGGCTCGGAATCGGTATACTGTGTCTGAGTGGGGTATTCATATCTGCGGCATGATATGCCTCCAAGTGAGCTAGCACTATAAAAAACTGGTGGAAATCCAGACTAGTACAAGCAGTACATATGCATGCAAGCCATGGCGTGAGTGAAAAAATCTTGAAAGTTGCTGTAAACCCCAAATCAACCAACCAACCAATGCATGTAATGAACAAATTTCAACTTTGTGTAATAAATATTTCCAACTTCTACTTACAGTTATCCAGGAGTGTTACGACAGTCCAGTCAACAGTCCTTATCAAACTGACATGGATGAGTTAGATGGACCGTATGACTTGTCCATCGACTGTGAGCCATTTAGAACCATACTCAACCAGAGTAATCTCATGAGCACTAGACACATAGCAGGATGGAAAGCAAACGACATTAGTGACAGTACTTTGGTTGTAGACCACATGGATCCTACAGTAGCTGTGGACAGTATCGGCTCTACAGTTGTAACAGACAATATTGGCTCTACTGTTGTAGCAGACAGTATCGGCTCTACAGTTGTAACAGACAATATTGGCTCTACTGTTGTAGCAGACAGTATCGGCTCTACAGTTGTAACAGACAATATTGGCTCTACTGTTGTAGCAGACAGTATCGGCTCTACAGTTGT